>JAJJWX010003641.1:0-55556 GCA_023529315.1 Papaver bracteatum
TGGTGAAAGAAGATGAATAAGAGAATAAAAATCAAAAACAAAGGATAATATTTATAAGAGAGTTTGATGAAGATAAAAACTCATTAATACGAGTAAGCGTGAACGGTTGAAAAGAACGATTCTAAGAAACGTGTCATAAAGATAAGGGAAAAGTAAAAAAGACGTATTGCGAACCCGATGGGTGGTAATAACTACACTAAATTTGAGAATAGGGATTCTCATGACATTTCTTCTTCGTAGAATTGAAATGAGAAGAGGCAAGATGTAAATCTTTGAATATCGCAAGATAATAGCTCACGAGTATCGTAATAAATAAATGAAAAGAGATATAAAATGATACGATGATAGAAGTAGCGGGAAATATGAAATTTTGCGAGATGAAGTAATTTTAAGTAGCATGAATTGAAATACTTTCGTAATTCATATACAAAACATATAAGTTTTACTTATAAATATGAGTTCAAATGTAAAATTAGAGAGGTTCTTTTAGTGAGTGTTAGAAAATATCTTAGGAAAGAGAATAGAGAAAGTTGTAACTATTCTAGTTCCATTTAGATACTTCTTTGTAATCAATTGAGAACATTAATAAGAAAATTGTTATTCATCATCAAGAACTTCTTGAGTTTTTACTAATTATATTGAGGGTGTAGTTGTAGGTTATTCTGCAACTACATAATTTGTAGTTGTAGGTTATTCTGCAACTACATATACTTTCAAGCGCATGTGATAAAAGTGGTTACCAAAGTCCCAATTGAGTCAGTGATGAAGAACACAAAAATATCAGGAAGGATAGAGAGGTGTAATGCACAAATAAACCATTACAAGATAAAGTACGAAGTATTATCATCGCAAAAATCACAAGTTGTCGCAGATTTCTTGGCGTAGTTTCCTTTGGAAGAAGATGAGCGTTAGAAGAAATGATGGATGTTGAATAAGAATTTGGGAATCCAAAAGACTTGTTAATGAACCAAATAGGTGGGAAATTTTAGTAGATGGATCATCCAACAGTGAGGGGAGGAGTGGGAGTTGTGTTGATTTCACTGTAAGGAGAAAGAACAAGATTCTCATTCGTACTAGAATTTGCATCCACGAACAATGAAATGTAGTATGAAGTCAGAAGGTGCATGCATTGAAGATCGCAATAAAAAATAAGCTCGAAAGTATAAGAATAACAAGTGATTCTCAGTTGGTAATTTGTCAAATTAAAGGGGAATATACCACGAATGAGTCTTCTTTGAAGAAATAAAGGAAAATCATTGATGAGTTATCTGCGAAGATACCAAATCTAAAATGGAGGCATATCACAAGGAAATACAATCGACTCGCAGATGCTTTTGCATTCATTCCAAGTATGATAACAAACCCCAATGCAAGAAATATCAAAATCCAGACAATTCAACATCCATCAAGAATAAAGAGGAAGAAGAAATGAAGAAGTAATTGCGATGGAAGTAGAAAGGAACTACCGGATAACATCGCGAGAAGATATCGCAGATTGGAGAAAGGAAATTCATGCATATCTGCAACATGAGAAATATCCAGAGGAAACAGACTAGAAGCACATAAATTAAAGAGTCGTGCAACAAATTATGAACTACGAGAAGGAATTTTATACAGAAAATCTTTCAGTGGACCATCTCTAAGATGTTTAACTCGTGAAGAAGGAGAAAAAATATTGAAGATGATACATGGAGGAGAAAGCTGAAATCATAGTGGGGGAAGATCTCTCATTACAGAGAAAAATACAAGGATATTACTGGCCTTATATGCACACAGACGTGAAATTATTGGTAAGACGATGCAAAGAATTCCAACGACATGGGAAAAGAACTCACGCACCAGGAGCAACATTAACCTCTTCAACAAGCTGCTGGCCTTTTTGGAAATGGGGGTTGGACATTGTTGGTCCATTTTTACCTGGATCTGGGCAAAGAAGATTTTTAATAGTCGCAACTGATTATTTCACGAAACTCGCAGAAGTACAACATATTCGTGATAAAGATGTTTTTACATTCATATTCGATAATATCATTTGTAGATATGGAGTTCCAGCACAATTAGTATCCGACAATGGGAAACAATTTGAAGGGCAGAATATAGAGATGTTACTCAGTGCTTTTAGGATAAAATTTGGGAAATCAACTCCATTATATCCACAAGCTAATGGACATGCAGAGGAAACAAATAAAAAAATCGCAGACACAATCAAAAAGAAATTAGAAGGACATCTCAAAGGGTGGTGCGAACAAGTACCTAAGCGCGAGTTTGGGAATACAATACAACTAGAAGAGAGGCAACTGGAATGTCTCCTTATTGCTTAACATATGGAGTAGAAGCTGTATTTCCAACAGAGGTTATAATTCCGACAACAAAGAAAGAAGCCTGGGAAAGAAATTTAAGTGCAGGAGTGATATTAAATGAATTGGATGATTTGGAAGAAAAAAGAGAAAAGGTGTTGCAACATATGAAAATTTATCAGGAAAGATTAGCTCGAGAATATAACAAGAGAGTCATTGAACGTGAATATCAACCAGGTGATTTGGTCATGCGAGAAACACCTCCATATCAGAAAGAAAATGGAGGAAAATTAGCACCAAAATGGGATGGACCATAAGTCATCAAAGAGGTTGTGGGAAGCGGAGCTTATCGGCTAATGGATCCAGAAGGGAGAGACATGGGTTTAAGACTTGGTAGACCTTGGAATAGACTGTATTTCAAAAGGTATTATCCATAAAACTCATGATAAATTTTGCGAATATTGTTTGCTCGCACGAAATTTACCAAAGTTACGAATTTCAAAATTCTTCTTGCGATTATCTTTCATTAAAGAAAGACGCAAACATTAATTTGCGAATAAAAGACCGTAATCTGTGATCAGCTTCCAAAAAAGAAAGAAAGCTGCAGAAATATTACACAAGCAAACCTTTGTGGCGTACACCCTAGTTCGCGAAGCAACATTTCACAAGAGGTAAAATCCTAAAGTGCGTCATTTAAGGGGGCACCTATAAGCATGGCTCAGGGAAACCGGAACACCATCAAGGAACCTGAGTACATGGAACATTACGGGGTAAATAACCCAAAAGCGGGGTACCTATCCGGGTTAGACACCTTAGATTCTCAACCTAATCTTGCGATGTACCATGATTTAGGTTGGGCGACTAAGGAATACTGTATTTCTCAAGAAGTGCAGAAAACGATCAAGGCGCCGAGGTACACGGTTGAGTCAAGAGTGCCGGGTGGGCTTGAAGCACATCTGTCATTCTTGACAAGACTTGGCAAATGATGCACTTGGCCCAAAGATACCCCATAGGGTGCAACCTCGTAACTATAAGCCCTATAGGCAAAAAGGATAAGAGGTTGCGATCACAAGCTGGTTATTTACAGAACCTGATGGGAAGTGCTAACCTTGTATGGTCGATGTACGCTTCCTTGAAGGGGAAACAAAGGGGAAGATAAAGGGCAGCACCCTCCATTAGGGAGTTGATACGTGCTATAAGACACAAATGTCATGAGGCTTTTGTTCGCAAGAACATAAAGGCTTGTCATATTTGTGCAACAACACTATTTCTGTGAAGTTACAAAAAAAAAAAAAATGCTCGCAGAATTACATACAATAAAGCTAAGATGAGATCAATGGGTTATTACATTAAAGTGTGATAACGTCCTGCGGTTTCATCGCAAGACGATAATGTCACGAGGTTGTATATTCGCAAGAATGTTCAGACTTGTCATATTATCGCAAGAACAAAAATATTATCACAAAAGAGGTGGCATAATAAGACCTTTACTTAGGAAGGCATGATAAGACCACATCAACTAAGGAAATCAATTTTATTGGAGATTCTTTATATTTCCAACAACAACATATATAAATTCGATCAAGAGTTCTTTATATATTCGCATGTAGGAGCGGAATATCACAACAAATGATAACTTACGAAATTATGGAAAGAAAAGACATCTTGCGAGCAAGGAATATTTTGTGAGCAAAGGAAGTCACGAGGAAACCAAAAGAAGTTCGCGAAGTGAAGTTACGAAGGTTCGCAAGATAATTCTCAAATCCGAAATGGAGGGACAACACAACTGTCATATTTTGTAAGATTGTATAAATAGCCATTTAGGCATGAGAAGTAAGGAGAGATACATTTTGAGAGAGGGGATGATTTTAGGAGGAGAGAGAAAATTTTAGAGAGGGATTTATTTTCTTTATCATCTTCTTCCCCCAAAAATTCTAGAGCTCCAAATATTCATTAATGGAGTCTCAATTGTAAAATCATGTAATCACATACAATCACTAGTGAAGCACCGTGGATGTAGATCACATTGATCGAACCACGTAAAAATATTTGTCTCTTTATAATTTTAGTACCTTAATTCTTAGTTTCATATCAAATTAATTAGGTTTAGGAATCATTTTAATGGATTCTAATGAGGCTGTAGTTGTGAGATAATCCGCAACTACATAATTGGCGCTAGAAACAGGGACCTAACCTTGTTGGTTCAAGAAAGTTCGAAAAATTAGTTATTGATGGTGATGAATTGTACCGGATCTATGAGTCTTGAAGACAGAAATGGAAGTTCTTTTATTGGCATCTTCAAACAACAAACATTAGTAGTAGTTCCAGAAGAGAGATGTGGATATGGAGAAATCGTCAAGCAAAATGAAATTTACACATGCTACGTCAACAATCGCTTCAAAAAGGAAAAATTTCTTCTCACTTTTCTTATTCTTTGTTTCATTTTTCAAAATTTGGGAATTTCAAAACACAAATTGAAAAATAAATTTTGCGATCTAAACTTTGCTTTTTGTAGAAATCTGATTTATTATGGAAATTTTGAATTTAAAAATGTTTTTGCTATAAATTTGTAGTAACCAAATCTCGTTTTACAAATTTGTTTAAAGAATTTCGACAAAGTCAAATTTCAAGATTTTAATTTGGTTAGAGATTTTAGAGATTTACATTTCGCAAGAACAAAAACAAGAAGAATATATGGAAAGTTTTCATTCTTCATACGAAAACATTACTCATCTTAATGATCTATAAACTGATAACCAAATTTACTAATCGTTTGCAGCAATTTTTTTGCAAAGCTCTACGTCACTGCCGAAGAAATTTCATTCCTACGAAGAAATGGGATAAATGTCATCATGAGTTCGAATCTTACGAACATAAATGTCCAGGGAGAAGAAGAAGTTGATGAGGACGGGGTGAAATTCGAGTAGTTCATTTTGCACAAAACAATTCGAGTTACATAAACTGTTCGGGAGAGATATGTAAGCAAAAGAACAAAGAATATTTACGTACAAATGTTCATTTATGTACTTACGAAGAGATTATCCCCATTACGAACAAAAGAAGAAGTATACGAAGAAGAAAGTTCGCTACTAATTCTTACGAATGAAGTTACTAAAGGATGCTTTAGTCTCGTGTCGGAAGTAAATACCATCAGCAAGTAAATTTTAAGAGAAGAAACAAAAGTTTAAGCGGGCAAAAATTTGTGAGCAAAAATCTGCGAAGCTTATACCATCGGCAACTCAGGAGAAGAACACATGGGGAGATCTTAAACAATTTGTATCATTAGATACAAGGGAATAGTTGCGAAGATAGATATAAACAGTTATGAAGAATAAAATCAAAGAGTGAAAAGAAAATGTCAGCCAACTAATAAAAATGGAGCCATCACTTGAAAAGTGGCAAAGGAAGTTGAAATTCCTCTACAAGGAAGACATAAAGCCGATAGGAGGAATATTTATCACCGTTAAGATGAATGGAGGAACATCACATGAAGAAATAAAAGTATCAGGGGAAAAGATCAAAGATCATTATACGAATTAGATTGCGAATGTTCCCAAAAAAAAAAAGCATGAAAGAAGAACATATTGAAACAATTCTACAACCGCAAAAATTGATGAATGTTATTGCTAGTGTAATTATCTTGACGAATGTTCGCAATCTTAGCCGGAAAGGAATGTTGATGAGATTATAACATTACCACTACAATCATTGTCAACAATCAGCAAACATGAGAGCGCAAAAAGACCATAATCGGAAGCAGCAAGGATATAAACATGATTTTAGATTGTGAAGAAACAGAGTTATTGATCAAAGAAGATTTTCAAGTAGAGAACAATTAAAATCCAAACTGAGACTAAAATATTTTCAGGTGATGCAAAAAATGCAATGACGTTTCTCCAAATATTAAGTTTATTAGCAAAGAAAGTTAAAAACATCATTTGAGTCAACATCATTTCGAGAAGAAATCTAACAGAACTTCCCGTAGGTGGATGCATTCACATCAGGCTATAAAAGAAATTTCATTCCTGCGAAGAAACATATATACTAAGAACATTTGATCGTGAAGATATACTTAGCAAATAAATAAGGAGAAATGAATTAGTCCAACTCACAACAACCAAGTATCAATTTTTGAAGGTGAAAAGAACAACAGCCAATGACTGATATTGCTTCCTAAGGTGGAAACTGAAATCCATTTCATGAAGAGGGAAGTTTGCAACTATTTAACTTCGTGAACATTTACTTCATAAATATTCACTTAAGTTTGCAAATATCTAACTTCGTAAATGTTTACTTCGCATATATTTTCCAAGACTTGCATCGACATAACCTACTTTGGGAAGAAGCAAACTACTCCGTGAACAACCAACAATCCATCAGAAGCATAAGGTGAACTCTATCACAACTCTCACGGGCATGTATCTTCGGCAACACACCAGTTCAAAAGTTACCAGTATTGTTTCATTATTTCGCAAACAAGAGACAACAACAAGCCGAAAAAGATAAGTACCATTTCCTTGAATATTTTATTTACAGAAGACAAAATATTTTTGAATTTATTTACTAAAACGGATATACTGGTAAAATTTCTACAATTTCTAAGATTTCAAAACATTTCAAAGATTTTTTAGATTGGTTAAAAGCGATACAATCGCAAGATTCAAAAATGACTTCATCGCAAAATTTAAAAGATCTCAAAAATTTTTTTTTTCAAAGACTTCAAAATTACAAAAACAATAGAGAAAATTAAATTCCTATATTTCTATAAAACAATTTTGATTAATACTTCTCATACTTTTCATACTTCTTATACTAAACATTTCATGAAAACATTCAACATTTTATGTACATGAAAAATTTACGATGAATTTTTAAAAGGCGAAAAAATACCGCCATTTACGATTAACTTGCGAATAAAAGGCCTAATCTGTGATCACCCTCCAAAAAAGAAAGAGAGACGCAGAAAATTTTATACAGGAAAACCTTTGTGGCGTACACCTAGTTCGCGAAGCTATATTTCGTAAGAGGTAAAGTCCTAAAGTACATCATTTAAGGGGTACCTATAACGCTAAAAGGGTAACCTAACACCACCAAGGACCCTTAGTACATGGTAAAAATTTAGGGGTACAACCCAATAATGGGGTACCTATCCGGGTTAGACACCTTGGATTCTCACCTAATCTAGCGACATTAAGCAATATAAAATGCGGTGTAAGAAGATTTAGGTTGGGCGACTAAGGCATATTGTCTTTCCCAAGAAGTGCAGAAAACGATCAAGGCGCCGAGGAACACGGTTGAGTCAAGAGTGTCGGGTGAGGTTGAACCACATCTGCCATTTTTGACAAGTCTTGGCAAATGATGCACTTGTCCCAAAGATACCCCATAGGGTGCAACCTCGTAACTATAAGCCCTATAGGCAAAAAGGATAAGAGGTTGCGATCAAAAGCTGGTTGTTGCGGAACCGGATGGGAAGAGCTAACCTTGTATGGTCGATGTACGCTTCCTTGAAGGGGCAACCAGGGGGAAGATAAAGGGCAGCACCCTCCATTAGGGAGCTGATACGTGCTATAAGACGCAAATGTCACGAGGCTTCTTGTTTGCGAAAACATAAAGGCTTGTCATATTTGTGCAACAAATGAAGTTTGTGAGCCTTCAAAAAAAAAAAAAAAAAAAAGAAAAAGAAAAGAAAAGAAAAAGAACTCATGCAGAACATAACAATGAAGATAAGATGAGATCAATGGGTTTTTGCATGAAAGTGTAAAGACGTCCTGCGATTTCATCGCAAGACGATAATGTCACGAGGTTGTATATTCGCAAGAATGTTCATACTTGTCATATTATTGCAAATACAAAATATTATCACAAAAGAGGTGGAAAAATAAGACCTTTACTTAGGAAGGCATGATAAGACCACAGCAATTAATGAAATTCATTACAATCATTGAAGAAATTATACAAGAATATACATCATGAAGTTTTGAAGAAGACAACTTCGTCAAGATCATTGAAGAATTTTGAAGAGAATATATATCAAAGAAGACAATTCCGTCAAGATCATTGAAGAATTTTGAAGACAATATATATCAAAGAAGACAATTCCATCAATATCATTGAAGAATTCTTACAAGAATATATATCACGAAGTCATACCAGAAGAGGCGATTTCATTCGCGAAAATACACAAGTAAACTTGCGAAGATGATTATATGAATAGAGGAAATTCAAAGATATATCAATTTTATTGCGGAAAAATGAGCTAAGTAACACAAACATTAGCTATGCATTATAATAGATAAGTATTCACATCATACAAGCATTATACTTGCATCATACAAGCATCATATTTGCATCATACAAGCATCATACTCGCATCATTCAAGCATCATATTTGCATCATAAATGCATTGCATAAACATTTCATGGCATAAGAATCGCATACACATTTCATAACATAATCATTACATGAATATTATATTCACAACACTATGTTCATAACACTATATTCGCAACAGTACATTCATATGAGTATGATTACCAATGATATGTTCCGCAACAAGTATGATTCGCAATGATATGTTCATAAAGACTATTCACAAGACTATTCAAGTTTAAATCTTGTGAAAAACTCGGGAATTAGTAGAAGTATTGAGAAGATAACAGGTTACCACTTGGAGGCAGAGGCAACATAACAATAGAGATGCAATTTAATTATTCAACATTTTCTCAAGAATTCTCTTCGAAGATAAAGAACAGAGGCAACTATGGATACCCAAGAAAATATTTGATGTTCTTTATCTTCTCAAAGAAGAATCCTCACCAAAAGTGGAATAATAATTTCACATGAACAGAGGCAATATTTATCACTCTCATCAAGGATATTTTATACTTCTAATATAATTCGAGGATTAAATACTTCTTATACTTCTTAGGATACTTCATACTTTATATATTTCGAGGATTAAGTACTTCTTATACTTCTTCAAGGATATTTTATATTTCTTATACTTCATACTTCTTCAAGATACTTCACACACTCCATACTTCGCAAGATGATACTTCTAATTACTTCTTAAAGTTTCAGAACTTCGCAAACAACGGATTTTTTCTTAAAGATCGCTCTTCAAGCAATATTCAAGAAAAAAGAGGCAAGATGTAGGAGCGGAATATCACAACAAATGATAACTTACGAAATTATGGAAAGAAAAGACATCTTGCGAGAAAGGAATATTTTGCGAGCAAAGGAAGTCACGAGGAAACCAAAAGAAGTTCGCGAAGTGAATTTACGAAGGTTCGCAAGATAATTCTCAAATCTGAAATGGCGGGACAACACAACTGTCATATTTTGTAAGATTGTATAAATAGCCATTTAGGCATGAGAAGTAAGGAGAGATACATTTTGAGAGAGGGGATGATTTTAGGAGGAGAGAGAAAATTTTAGAGAGGGATTTATTTTCTTTATCATCTTCTTCCCCAAAAATTCTAGAGCTCCAAATATTCATTAATGGAGTCTCAATTGTAAAATCATGTAATCACATACAATCACTAGTGAAGCACCGTGGATGTAGATCACATTGATCAAACCACGTAAAAATCTTTGTGTCTCTTTATAATTTTAGTACCTTAATTCTTAGTTTCATATCAAATTAATTAGGTTTAGGAATCATTTTAATGGATTCTAATGAGGGTGTAGTTGTGAGATAATCCGCAACTACATCGCAATCAAGGACGTATATTTCATGTTACGAGGATTGGGTATTTCTTATACTTCTTCAAAGATTGAATACTTCTTATACTTCTCATATTCCATAATTAAAGGTTAAATACTTCTTGTATTTCTTATACTTCCTATACTTCGCAATCAAGGAGTAAATATTTTTTGATACTTCGTATATTTTATAAACTTCTTATACTTATTCAAGGATAGTATATAATACTTCTTCAAGGATGTTTTATAATTCATCAAGGATGATTCATAATTCTTATACTTCAAGGGGAAGATTTCATATCTACTTCGCAGAAATTTGAAGCTTCGCAATTTAAACTGAGGCAGATATTTTAGATACTTAAAACAAGAATTGATTACCTATAGAGCAATAATAAGTGGGAAAGGGAATACTAAGCTAGGTCTTCAAGGTATATTATTTCTCTTCATATAATCAAGTTATGCAAATAAGGAAAGCATTCAATTAAAGAAAGACCAAATCATTATCGCAAAATATAAAATATACTTCTTAAAGGAACATAAATAGTAGGCAGAATTGTTTGACAAAAGGGAACCAACAGTAATCAAGGGAAAGAGTTCAAAAGAAGTTTATTATGCTCAATATTCTTCATCAACACTCTGCACTGGGTCTTTAAGATGAGCATGGTCATTAGAAATATTCAACTCTTGCGAAATATCACCCTTTGCAGAACCTTCAACAGGAACATCTCCTTGAGGGATAGATTCTTTTTCATCATCAAGTCCTTCATCGTCACTCTCGTAATCAAAATCACTATCAGGATCACGAGCAACCTCATCATAGGATATTTTCGTGAGGTGTAATTCTCACGGGAGGCAAGGACCTTGATAAGAGAATGTTATCGCAAAGACTTGAGCTTTGAGGATGACTTTCAGTATAGCCTTCGATGGTTGGTATACTCGATATCTTTGGCATAAGCAAGATAGTTGAATCTTCGAGTGGCGATCCACGATCACGAGTTGATTAAACGAGTAGAAAGCAAAGCTGTTTTTTTCTTGAAGCTTCGTAACTGTGAGGCTTTAATCCAACTTTAGCAACTCGCGGAGGTTGTTCTCAGATCTCGCGAGTGAAACAAAATTCAAAGAATCAATTTTGCGAGTATAACAAAATTGAAAGGTATACCAAAGGCAGTCAAATTTTAATGACTACCTTCTCTTTGTGAAGTAAGAAATTGAGCTAAAGATGGACAACAATTCTTCATCTGATCCATCGCATTATCAAAACCATCACCAACTAATCCTTTAAGTCTAGATTGAAGCTTTTGATCTTTGGAAAGAAGAAAAGATTTATCCTTCGCAAGTTTGGCATTAAGACTTTATAGTTGAGAGTAATCTTCTTTAAGTTTATTCTTCTTAGTGCTTAAGATCATATTCTTATTAAGAAGGGATTTCTTCAAGACTCAAATGAACTTCTTTCAACATCTGAAGACCTTTTTAATTCCTCAAGTTCACCTTTTAACAAATAAAGGACATTTTCTTGATCGCAACATTTACTCTGAAGAATATTTAATTGTTGCAAAGAAACGTTCATTGTATTCAAATACAAAGATCGTTCTTTTGATAAGGTTTCATTCTATTCTAATAGGGATTCTATCCTTAAACCGGCTTTAGTTAAAGAAGAATTGAGCTGAGATATTTCATCATTCAAAAATTTCTGATCGTAAATTAATTGAGTATTCTCTTGGAAAAGGGCATCAAAGTTATCAAGAGCACATAAGTGAAGATTAGATAAGTGGGAGAATTGGTTCAAAAGACTTTCATGCTTGGCTTGAGATTCTTTTGCGTCTGATTCATGATGAAGTACCAACATTCTACATTTATGGATAGATTCTATAAAGGGGAATGGTTTAAATGGGTGTTTCAAGCATGGGAGGAGTAGAAGTAAAACAAAAAGAAAGAAAATATAGAGATAATAATAATACCTTTTAATGCATCATTCCTCTTGCAAAAAGGATCGCACAATCAAGAGAATCATTCTAAGATGATAATTCGCTTACGAAGATTCTCATTCGCTTTCAAAGATTCCTGAGATTGGCGAACAATACAACTTCTTTTTTTCCAAGGACTGATGAAATAGAAATGTTAGGATTGATGAAATTATTGAGCACTTCGCAAAATTCAGATTGCGAACGAATGTTTGAAGACTTCGCAGTACTACTTAAAACCTCAGATAACATTTGGAAAATTGAATAAATTCCATCTCGAGCTTCTTGAGAAAGAGGAGAAGAACTTGAAGGAATTAGAGAAAGTTTTAAATTGCTTGGAGCAACAGCATTCAAGGGATTAGGGGTAAAAATAGGTTTTTTGGGAGACGAAGTTGAGAAAGTATCTTGCGAAGGTTGATATCGAAGAAGAGTTGATAAATTGACATTCGTGGGAGATTGAAAACTGGGTAATGGAGTATAGGCAGGAGTTTGCGAAGAAGTATTTTCACGAGGGAGAGAGGGAAATTCTTCATCAACCTCAGGAAGGAAGTCATCGATTGAAATTAATGGTGTGGGTTTAGCCACTCGAGATCTCTTATTGGGGTTTGATTTTTCACCAACCTACGAATCAAAAGGTAGATTAAAAAACGAGGCAACAATATATTGATTAAAAAGGAAAACACAAGATTTTAACCACCTTTTGATTCTGATTTTCTTCTTCAAGATTAGAACTTGAGTTTTTGGTTGAAGGTTTCACTGGAGGAATAATTTTGCTGAAACAATTCAAAATCAAGCAATAAATTAGAAAGAAATCAAAGAGGTAAACAAGTGAAAGACGTGAGAGATAGAATAAAATTATCTTGGAGAACTCATGATGAGACAAAACAAGAAGATAAAATGATAACCGAAAATGTAATAAGAAGATGAAGTTACAGAAGTAAAAAGAGAAAGTGAGGGAAAGATAAGGAAGGGAATAAAAGGAGTTTATATAAGGAAATAGTTAGAAAAGAACGGTTACAAAAGACGTGTCCAAATAAAAAGATTAAGTAACGATTTATATTCTCACGATCATCACTTCTTCATGAGAAATGACATGAGAAGAGGCAAGATGTAGTACCGAATATCACAAGATATTGGGTTGCGAATATAGCAACGACTATAAGAGGAAAGTGTCGCAAAATAACACGATGATAGAAGAAACGCGGGAGAAGAATGGAAAGTTTGCGAGTATAAAATAAGTTGGCGATCATAAGTTACGATGTTTCGCAGGTTATTATAGTTGTAAAGATTTCACTATAAATAGTAGTTCAAATGTTAAATTAGAGAGGTTCTTTTAGTGAGTGTTAGAAAATATCTTAGGAAAGAGAATAAAGAAAGTTGTAACTATTCTAGTTCCATTTAGATACTTCTTTGTAATCAATTGAGAGCATTAATGAGAAAATTGTTATTCATCATCAAGAACTTCTTAAGTTTTACAAATTCTACTGAGGGTGTAGTTGTAGGTTAATCTGCAACTACAAAACAAGATTTTAAAGAAGCAATACGTCATAATAATCATGACAATCGAGAAAGAAGACGCGCAAGAAATCGTAATAATGATAATATCAATGAAGAATATGATAGAATACAAAGGAGAATAGAAAGACAGCGAAGAGAGACGATGAGAAATGAAGAAAATGTCAGAGGAGAAAATGAAGGAATAATGGATTGGAATTCAAGAAGAAGGTGAAGAATAAAATCGCGGGAGAAGGCATAATGAAGATACTGAAGAAGAAGCACAAAATCTCGCAAGGCAAGAAAGACATGAGCGCAGAAGAAGGGAAATTACGTTGAAAAGGCCAATGGAGCAAAATTCAGGCGGGATTGAACAAATCTTGAGAGAGTTAGCAGAAATAAGGGGAATATTAAACAATAGAAAAGAGGGAGGCAGAAGGCAACTTGATGAGGTCATTGAGGAAGCTTCGAAAACTCCATTTACTCAAGCAGTACAATTAGGAGGAATACCCCCCAAAAGGCAATTTGCCAGCGTTAACTAGTATTTTTGATGGAACTACGTGTGCTGTTCAACATATCAAAGCATATGTTAGATGTATGCTACAATGGGAAAATCATGATGCTGTATTGTGCAAATATTTCGCATCCAGCTTAATTGGCGAGGCGCTAAAGTGGTTTTAAGGTTTTCCTAAGAATACAATAACTCCTTTCATTCATTTACAGACTACCTTCTTGGGAGCATACATAAGTAACAATTCTTCGCGACCTGGAATTGAAGATGTGTTTGGGTTGAAACAAAGAGTTGGCGAGAGTTTGAAACATTTGACATTAAGATGGAAGATAATGTGAAGTGAGATGGATGGTAGAGTAGATGGGAGATACCTCATTTAATATTTCATCAATGCTATGTTCGCAACCAATCTGTTATATATCCAAGTTTTCAGAGTCAAAAATACAATCACAATGACTGAGCTGCGAGAACTACATGAAGAATACATTGCTTTGGAGGAGAAACAGAATAAGATAGAATCATATCCAGTCGCAAACACCAGCTTAATAGCAGCAAATGAAAGTTTACTTCCTAAGATGATTAATACTGTGGTGAGAACCTCGCAGGCAGAACAAGAAAAGGTGGTGACTGATAGTCAGCAGAAGTTAGTAGCCATGGGAAGTCGAGATCAAGAATAATTTGAAAGAGAAAGGAATTATTATAATCGCGGTCAGAGGAAAAATTATTATAGAGGGCAAGGAATTCAGGAGATAATATGGGAAGAAATTAAGATGCCACCTCTAAATGCTAGTATAGAGAAAATTTGGGAGGCTATCATTTTGATGGAAAATATATCATCAACCTGGAATATGGGAAAAGAGCCACATCCAAATAACCGAAATCAAGAATTTTGCCCTAACCATCATTTTCACGGCCACTCAATAAACGATTGCAGGAATGTAAAGAGAATAATTTTGAGGATGATCGATCATGGAAAGTTAAATCATTTTCTAATAGGACATCCGCAATCTCAGCAGTTACCACCAGCACCAGATATTCGCAGAGTGAATGCCGCAAAGGGAGTAGAAACATTTGTGATAGAAATTGGAGCCAAAACAAAGAATCTGATATGTAATTCCATCGTACATTCACACAAAACAATAGAGGATTTCCACGATAATATTCTAAGTAGATTCTTCGCGAAAAATGCGGATGGAAGAGAGATAATGAATATTGCGCGAGTCTCGCCGTTAGAGGAGTGGCAAAAGCAAACTATTTCTTTCATCACAAGAAGTACCCGAACTCAGGCGAAATTCATGATAATCCACTAGTGGTAAGATTAGAAATTAATCCAAAACAAAAAGAAGAGGAAGATGAAGAAGAAAATGAGGATGATGAAGCTGACAATTCTTGGGCCATTAACAGATTTTTAATTGACACTAGAAGTTTAGTTGATATATTGTTTTATCACACTTACAAAACAATGGGAGGAAGAGATAAGGATCTGATACCGTCTACCTATAAGATCTATGGTTTCAATGGTACTGCCAACAAGCCCAAAGGGGAAGTTACCATGCGGATTCCATTAAAAGGGCTATCTTCTAAAGTTCAATTTTGTGTTGTGGACATCGAATCACCATATAACGCCTTAATTGGCCGGCCATGGTTACACGGGATTCTAGGGGTAGTATCCACTTATCACCAGTGCATTAAGTTTCCTCATCCCAGTGGTGTTGGATTCATAAAGGGAGACTATATTGAGGGAAAAAAGTGCTACGAAATTGATATGGAATCATGCGAAGAAAGAGCTGCGAGGAATATAAATTGGAAGAATAACATTAAGCATAAGCAAAGAAGTGACAAATTGATAGTGTATACAATATAGCGGCGAGAAGATGGAATGCTGCAAAGTAAACACACAGTAAAAACAACAGCTGGCGAGTGTCTCGCAGAAGGAGAAAAAGTAGCAAAACGCAACAAAAAGGAAGAAGTAGAAAGTAGTAAGTAAAAAGGTAAAATTTTTAAATTGAGAAATTCAAGAAATGTATGAATGTCTTGTTGGAGAAAATGTTTCAAAGAATATTTTGTTTTAATGAAAAATATGAAATTGAAAAATTATACAAGAACTGAAATACAAAAAAAGATAAAATCAAAGAATAAAGACATATAAGAACGAGACGAACCTTTATGGATTACACCCTAGTTTGCGGATACAATTTCGCAAGAGGAAAATGCAAGACCTAAAGTACGTCATATAAGGGGGTATCTCTTTGCATGGCTCAGGGATAAGATTATACTGCTGCTGGAACCTGAGTCATGGAGATTGGGGTTATTGAAAACCCATCCAGGAGAGGTTCCTTGGATTTCCAACTATATATATGTATTTTAACAGTTGGACGACTGATGGTCTCTCCTAAGGAGTGCAAAGTATGATCAAGGCGCCAAGGTACATGGTTGAGCCAAGAGTGCCCGGGGCGTACGAAACTACCCTGGCCATTCTTGGAAAGTCTTGACTATAATGCACTCGTCCTGAAGAAAATCCCACTTAGGGTGCAGTCTTGTAACCATAAGCCATATAGGAAAAAGGGATAAGAGGCTGCGAAAACAATTGGTTGTTGCTAAGACTAGATGGGAGGAGCTAGTCTTGTATGGCCGATGTACACCTCCTTGAAGGGGAAACCAAGGGGGGAGATAAGGGCGGCACCCTCCATTAGGGAGATGATAAGTGTCTTAAGACGCAAATGTCATGAGGCTTGTAACACCCCGTGTTTTTAGAAAAAATATTTAGGCTTGTAACACCCCGTGTTTTTAGAATGGCGCATGCTGAAAGATGCGCCATGGACTGAGATGAAGCTTCATCCAAAGATTCCGCTGGTTGGTAAGAAGTAGATTGGCCTAAGGCCAATACCGCGCCAAAATGACACATTATGTTTGGAAGTTGGCTGGGGGCCAATGTTGCATCACCATGATGCATTAGGCCAGTTGGGTAGTGGCCTTGAGCTTGCAGCGCAATCATTGCACTGAGTGGTGCACAATCATTATGCATCAGGCCAGAGAGGGCTGGCCTAACGAATGTTGCGCAAGCACAATCATTGCGATGAACAGTGAAACACAATGATTGTGATGAACAGTGAAATGCAATGATTGCGGGGAGTAGATGAATGATTTTTGGTCTTCTTTCCATACTTATAGAAATTACATTAAGAAATATATAGGGAGGGGTAGTTGGTTGAAGGTGCATATGCAGACTATGCGCCTAGTAAGCTTCATAGCTTAGCCGGAAGAGTATAAATGATGTCGAATGCTCATTTATAGTTGCGTAGCCTCGCGAAGAGGTCATTGGATGCTTAGGCATCGTTGTGCGATATTGCGGACTAAACATGCATCACTTGCACGTATTTTGACGGAACGGCCTATACGGACTAGGCCATTACCACTATTGCTTGGCCACGGCCTAGCAAACGAGTTGGATTAAGTTGATTATCCCTTATGGATGAACTACGGTCTGTGCTTGATCCCTTTAGAGTATGGAAGGGTACGTAGTCAGCCGCAATGAGTTGCAACATTGTCGGTCCAGCACGTTGGCCCCTCATATCATCTAAGCTCGGTAGCTCGACGCAAGAGATGATTGTGGCCAGACTTGATGAGGCTTAGTTGCATGCCATTAAGTGGATGCTCATGCTTCCTATCAAGTTATAAAGAGTTGGTAAGCGAAGTAACGTAGGAAATGGCAAGGGCTTGGTGCGGCCTACGCCAATGTCCAAGGCTTAAGTCTAGACAAGACCCGACGGTATGATGGTTACTCAGCTAGATTGGAAATTCGGTGATGAATTCCCCACATAAAGGCAAAGCCAGAGATGCATGTGAAGTGCATTGGTATTGGCCTTATGGCCATATACCCTTCTGCGGACCAGGGTGACTTTGGAAAGGTGTGGAAGCTAACTTAGATGCATCATGCTCTACGAGCATGCTTGCAAGGGAAAATGAACGTGCATTTGCCTGGGGATTTTTCCCAGATCGTATCTTCATAATCATCAGAGTGGCGCACCGAGGAAGTTACAGCCTGCGGGGAGACGTGCCAGAGGCGTAATTTTTCGGTCTGTCACAGTTGGTATCAGAGCAAGTTGAGAAAACACTAGGAACTTATGCGGAGTGGACTTGTCCACAAGTATTTTTCCTTAATGGAAAACTTAAAGTTGGAGAGTAGGCCAACTTCTGCGTGGGAAAGAGTTTGTAACTGCTGGGCCAGTTACTTTGCAAATCGAGTTGAACTTGTATAAGTACTGTGAGTTTGACAGGACTTTTTGGAACCCCGCTGACGAGCATCGGGAAGACCGTATGGGACGGTGGGTAGACAATGGGAATGTTCATCCCCACACGTTGGCACTGGCCAAGGGTATGCGTTTTCAGGCCCGGTTAGCATCCCACTTACGAGTGGCAACCCGATAAATCCGTCAGGGACGGAGTCTTGCATCCAACTGCATTGGCAATAAAGATTGGTCCTCACAGTGTTGCATTGAGTTTTGACTTGTCATTTTGATGACACCATTAAACTTGTGAACCTTAGGGATTCCTGGGTGGTAGTATGGGATACTATTCAGGATACCTTGTCGAGTTATCCTCTTGGCAATGGCCAATTGCGATTCTTGGTATTGTTGTGGGCACTTTTGGATTCCTGGGCAGGTGGTATGGGACATTTTCTCAGAAGGTATAAATTGTTGTTCATGATAAACTTGAAGAAACCCGTGATTTCTGAGCATCTGGTATGGGACTTTTGCTTAGAAATCCAAACCGAAGAGATTGTCCACAATAGTTTTGGTTTTGAATTTCGGGGATGAAATTCTTTGAAGGGGTGAAGAGTGTAACTGTAGCGCCCCCTAAGCTAGCAGCTGACTAATCCAAGAAATTAGCTAAAAACAGAGGCACTAATAATCCAAATTAAACACTTAAACTTTTAATTAAGAAATCTACTACAGAAACTTAACCCAAAGCTAACCCCGCTCAGAAGTACATATACAAGAACTCCTCTCCAATGATACATATAAAATAGTGAGTTGACTTACAAATGGAATACAACCACATAATAAATATAGCGGAAGCTAACTAACGTAAATAATTCTTCGAAGCTTTCATCGTCACATGCACATCTTGATCTATCTCTGAAACTGAAAGTGGGAATGGGTGAGCACATCATCCCTAAAAGGGGTGCCCAGTAGAAATAACAACTAGCTTTCAAGTAATCATTAATATGATTTGAAGACAATGAAGGTTTAATCGAAAGTCGGTAATACAAAGAAAGACAATAAATCATAATGTAAAAATTTCTTCATAGACATTCATAAATAACAGTAAACATCCATGTATGAGATGTGTGTTGCCGCACATAAGGGAAGAATAATATAGTGGTGCATCGCCCTAGCCATAATAATATTGCGGTGTATCGCCCTAGCCATAGAATAATGAATATATATAAAGGAAGAATAATATTGCGGTGTATCGCCCTAGCCATAAAATACTGATATTGTGTCGGCACACATCTCACACCACACCAAGCACACAAGGATATGCATGAATTTCACAACACAAAGATTGATTTGTAAAACAATAATAAATACAAGAGAGTTCGTTATTGATTCCCACCTCTTTTGATGACAAGCCACGCATACCTTGAGATCCATAATCCACTAGTTCATTCTTTAGATCGATCGTTGTTAATAAAGATTAATTGTTAATCACACAATCACTCTAAAGATTATCCAAAAGGCTCATACAAGGTTCATAACGTAATTTCATACAATTCTCTAGTTATAGGCTAAGTGAAAAGACTAATGGTTCTGGTTTTATTAATAGTTCTATAACCTGGAAATAAGTAATTTTGGTATAAAACGATATCTACTTATCCAAATGGTGTCAAGTTGGGTATCATCGGAAATTCCTCGAAAAACCCTACAACTTTGCAGAAGGAACCGAAAGCTAATTCGGACCAGAAGTTGCCCAAAAACTCAAAATAGGATATCTATTCCTAAGCCCAAGCCAATTAGGCCTGACCCATCGGGTTAACCCACAACCCGATCCATAAACCCGGTCTACTACCCACTTGGTCTAACTTGTCTGAGTCATATATCTGAATCATCTTACTCACTGACTCACCGAGTCAACTCAGTCAATTTCACACACAGTTGATAGGCATTTCTAAGCATATTCAAATTCCAAACAACTTGTACACAACACAAGTACTCAACTTTCTGGGTTCATAATTTAATCATACACGATCCAAATGAGACACCTGATATCTCTTTAGAAATAAGGGAGCCTCCTCTACAACTTTGTAGTTATCACTAGAAACCAAATCCGACTCTAACATACACATAAACGTCCATTAACATGCCTACTCACCCTAGTTTTCCAGATTTCCAGTCAGAACGATGCAACTTTGAAAAATCATAACTAATTCATTACTTATCCAAATTGAGTTATGAAAAATTCATCTACAAGTCTCATGTTATAGTCCAAGGCTCAATCTCGACGTAAGGTATCATTAAAGGTGTCTAGATATTGAACAGAAAACACTAAATCCACATAAGTGAATATTGATAATCATGACTAACAATAAGATTGATTCATTGCTATTTTCTATGAATAAAAACTACCCAAACAATAAAAACGAACAAGGACCGTTTAGAAAGATTACCTTGATTGATTTAACCAGTTTTCCATTATCCAAGATTATCAAACATCGTCATATTATCACCTTTGTTACCATACACCAATATTAATCCTCCTCTACCAAGAGCTTCTTCTGTTTCTCCTACTAGCACACATACTCTCTATTTCCCTGTTTTCTCCACTACTTATTCATCTCAAAAACACAATCAATCAATCACTACTCTTTAATCTCTAGCTCAAACATACCTATCCCTAATCCTTTTTATCTTATTTTTATAACCAACAAAACTCTACGCGTTTAGCTCTTCTATTCTCTTTATATTCCACCTCTCCTACTAAGTTTGTCGCACTTCCCTTCACTTCCTCTCTGTTTTCTTCTCATAGCTACACCACCACCTTATAACATGCAGGAAGATAAGTATAAACACCTAGTTCCCAATTAATTATTTATGCAAATTTAAACTAATATTACACCTTTCTTACACTTATTTACTATTACCAACTCTTCAAAATTACTAAGGAATGACCCCTTTGACCAACCATTGGTCCGGTCAAAATACAAAGGCCCGGTCAACAGAAGTCAGGTGAGGTCAACGGGAGTTTGACTGATTTTTTCTCCATCTTTCGAGTCTCGTATCTTCTTCGGTTGGCGTAACCTCATACGCACAAGTAGTCTGTTTTGCATAACTTTTCGAGACCTATTCAATAATACTAGTTTGATATCTAGATCGTTGTTAGATTAATACATATTAATTAACGTTCCATTAAACTAATCGAGTTATTATCGGTTAATTCATCACTTGACCCGACTAAAAATGTTGATGAGCTTGAGGGTCCTTACAGTAACACCCCGTGTTTTTAGCACGACACATGCTGAAAGATGCGCCATGGCCTGAGATGAAGCTTCATCCAAAGCTTCTGCTGGTTGGTAAGAAGTAGATTGGCCTAGGGCCAATACCGCGCCAAAATGGCGCATTATGTTTAGAAGTTGGATGGGGGACAATTTTGCATCACCATGATGCATTAGGCTAGTTGGGTAGTGGCCTTGAGCTTGCAGCGCAATCATTGTGCATCAGGCCAGAGAGGGCTGGCCGAACGAATGTTGCGCAAGCGCAATCATTGCGATGAACAATGAAACACAATGATTGCGGGAAGTAGATGCATGATTTTTGGTCTTCTTTCCATACTTGTAGAAATTCCATTAAGACATATATAGGGATGGGTAGTTGGTTGAAGGTGCATATGCGGACTATGCGCCAAGTAAGCTTCATAGCTTAGCCGAAAGAGTATAAATGATGCCTAAGGCTCATTTAAAGTTGCGTAGCCTCGCGAAGAGGGCATTGGATGCTTAGGCATCGTTATGCCATATTGCAGGCTAAGCATGCATCACTTGCATGTATTTTGACGGAACGGACTATACGGACTAGGCTATTACCACTATTGCTTGGCCACGGCCTAGCAAACGAGTTGGGTTAAGTTGCTTGTCCCTTATGGATGAACTACGGTCTGTGCTTGATCCCTTTAGAGTAGGGAAGGGTACGTAGGCAGCCGCAATGAGTTGCAACATTGTCGGTCCAGCATGTTGGCCCCTCATATCATCTAAGATCGGTAGCTCGACGCAAGAGATAATTTTGGACAGAATTGATGAGGCTTAGTTTCATGCCAGAAAGTGGATGCTCATACTTCCTATCAAATTATAAAGAGTTGGTAAGCGAAGTAACGTAGGAAATGGCAAAGTCTTGGTGCGGCCAACGCCAATGTCCAAGGCTTAAGTCTAGACAAGACCCGACGGTATGACGGTTGCTCAGTTAGATTGGAAATTCGGTGATAAATTCCCTACCTACAGCCAAAGCCAGAGATGCATGCGAATTGCATTGGCATTAGACTTATGGCCATATACCCTTCTGCGGACCAGGGTGACTTTGGAAAGGTGTGGAAGCTAACTTAGATGCGTCATGCTCCACGAGCATGCTTGAAAGGGAAAATAAACGTGCATTTTCCTGGGGATGAGGCCCAGATCGTAACTTCATCATCATTAGTGTGGCGCACCGGGGAAGTTACCTCCTGCGGGGCGACGCGCCAGAGGCGTAATTTTCCGGTCCGTCACAAGGCTTGTCATATTTGTGCAATAATTATACATAGGCAAAAATCCATGAGAAAAAGATAAGATGAGATCACTGGGGTTTTACATGAAAGTGTAAGGACGTCCTGCGATTTCATCGCAAGACGGAAATGTCATGGAGATTTATTATCGCAAGAGAACTTAGGCCTGTCATATTGTCGCAATAAATTGAAAAAACAAGGATAAGACAAGATCAATGGGTTTTTACATGCGAGTGTAAGGACGTCCTGCGATTTTGTCGCCAAAACAAAACATGGAGAAATAAGACCTTTAACTACGAAGAAAAAAATAAGACTATAATAGATAACACAGAACGTCTGCGAGATTATGGCCATAACTTCCATACATATCTTATTCAGAAACTAATCTACTCAATTTTTCATATTGTAGATGAATAACAGAGGCAAGTATGGGAATGAACAAAGTGATAAAATTGTTATTCATCATTATATGATAAATTCACGTAGATAGTTAAAAATTAATAATTATACTGATACTGATTAACCATATTGCAAAAAGGAATTATTCCCTAATGTACGCAGATAGAAGTAAAAGAGATCTATATACCAAGGAATGTTACAAGGCGGAGAAACTCGCAGCAATATACCACAAGGAGAAAGAGATAAATGTACAAATGTTACAAAAAGATTAAAAACAAAAAACAAAACTAATTAGATCCATCATCATCCTCGCCAGATTTTTCTCCTTCTTCATCTTCGCCATCATCTTCATCTTCGCCAGATTCTTCGGCTTCACTATCAGAGATAACAAGGTTCAGAGTATTCGCTGGAATTTCTTCCGCGAGGAAAGGATACAAAGAGTGAGAAATATTATGAGCATCACAGATCTTCTTGACGGAGTCATTGCGAACACTAACAAGAATGTTGCTAAAATTCGCAGTAGTGATCTGTAATTGCTCTTTCAATCTTGAATACTTTTCATTGCGAGAAGCAAGATCCTTTCCGAGTTTTCCCTTGTCAACTTCAAGTTCTCAAATCCTCTTAGAATATCTCTTCTCAGATCCTGCGAGTATATAACAAAAAATCAAAAATTTAGCAGAAGCCTATAAAGGACAAAAAGGTGATGAGAAGGGATAGCAAACAACCTTCTCTTTCAGAAATCATATCTCTAATCAAAGATGCTTGTTCAGCATGAAGAATAACATCTACACCTAAGTTAGTTCTGACGTTGTTAAGAACCTTCACAGCCTAGGAAAATTCATCATCATTATTAATGAGAAGACGGGAACGAATTTGGTTTTCCCTTTCAACAAAAGACTCTTTATCGCAAATGAGTCTATCTCTTTCGATTTGGACTTCAAGAATGGTTTTATGAAAATACGCTAAGGTTTGGGCACCTTGAAGGGAAATGTGATCCCTTTCATAAGATCACTATTTTTGGTTCTAAAACTGTTGATTTCTTCCTTGTACTCAAGATAACGAAGTCTAGATTTGTTAGTTGCATTCAAAGTAGATCTATAATCAATTCTTAAGAGATGAAGTTGGGACCTAAGGTCATATATGGAAAGAGAGTTAATTTTATCGGCTGAGTAATTATTTAAAGAATTATTAAGACGGTCAAGAAGAGTATATTCATCTATAGGTTCAGGAAAAGAAATAAAAAATGTGGCTTCATCAGTAAGATCGTAAATATTTGCAAAAAGGGTTACTTATATAAGCTAAAACAATAAGATAAAGGAACTAAGGGAAAAAGGGGGAAATTTATACCAATGAGTTGTTGGTTAACTTTTTCAAGATCAGATACTTTGCGCTTGCTGGTTGAAGCCTCAATTTCTAGTTGCTTGTTCTTCTTGCGAAGTTCAGCAACTTCAGCTTCCAATTTCTCATTACCCTGGCGAATCTCAGTAGATTTAGATTAATTCCTCATTTTTCTCGCGAAAATTAGCATCCTTCTTTTCCTGAATAACGCGTCTTCTATCCAAGTCTGAGGCAACAACAAAGGAACCTTTTCCAGCCTGAGAGGGAACAATATAAATTAAAACTTAGCGAGAAAATGAGAGTACATAAATGTGGCGAAGAAGTGAGAACATACCAGAATACCAAGTGAATTTAAGAGACCGGGAGTCATTGATCTTGAGATTCCTTGAAGAGAATCATTATCAACCAATATGGGAGCATTGCAGATCTTGGCGAGAGCCTGGGATACCCCATTAAGAGCTTCATTTCCATAATCATTTGCGATACCATGCATAGCATCGCCAAAAATATTGGATAGTTGAGTCATAGAAGACTCAGGTGGGGAGGAGTCCTTCATGGAAGAGATATCAACATCATCATTCTCATCATCATCATCATCGTCATTATCAGAATCTTCACTCGAACTTTCTTCATTAGATTGAGGAGTTGAAGAAGGAGAGGATTGGTTTTTTCTTTTCTTTGAGAGAAGAACACCAGGTTTTTCTCTGCGAGGGGCAACATGTTTCTCTTTGCGATGAGCCACAGATTTCTCCTTCCAAGAAACATTTTTGTCTTTCCCTTTAGTCTTCACAGCCTTAACAGGTTCTACTTCTTCAATAACCTTCAAAGACAGATAAAGGTAAGAGATAGAGGCAATAATATATTGTTAAGAATCACAAAGGAATATTTCTTACATTATCTATGAAAGATTTGAGAGCTAATTAAATTTTATGTTTCCTCGACTTCTTATAGCTAGCCTTCAACCTTTTAATCTGGAAAAAATTGGAGTAATCAGCGAGCATATACATAAAAGCATGAGGAAAATAAAAATAAGTAATCTAAATAAGAGTTAGGTAATATACCTCTATATCCCTTTCAGGCCAGCAGAACACCCATGGTTCATACCTCGCGAGACTCGCGGGTAAAGGATGAGAACCAGAGATATATGGACCCTCCAACAGTAATGGGAAGACACACCATTTATCATTACTAGAATGGCGAGGGGATGAATTGTTGCCCGGATTCCAATAAATGTCCAACATAAGAACTTTATCTTCGGCAATATCATCTTTCTTTTGTAAGCGGATACCCCAACAAGTGTTATTCTTCCTCATGGGGATTATATCATAATTTACGAAGAAATTCTCTACAGTATACTTCGCAGGAATAATTGGAACATGTTTGAATTTAGGATTCTTCGCGGTATCAAAATAAAGAGATCCCTTACCGGCACCGCGAGTATCATATTCAAGCATTAGGCGAATGCAATCTCCACTCAACTGATATACCGCCCGCGAGAACTTCCCGTGAGAGAGTATTTGGTAGAATAAAAGAAGTTTAGGATCATAGAGAGGAATGGGAAGACCAGCTTCAAGATGACCTAACAAGACTATGATCTTCTC
Source organism: Papaver bracteatum (assembly GCA_023529315.1). Classification (NCBI taxonomy): domain Eukaryota; kingdom Viridiplantae; phylum Streptophyta; class Magnoliopsida; order Ranunculales; family Papaveraceae; genus Papaver; species Papaver bracteatum. The sequence goes on from JAJJWX010003641.1 coordinate 26,055, forward strand.
GGGATTACATGGAATATCAGAAAATAATGGAACAGAAAGCTCAACTTTAGGGTTTTGATTGGGAACGGTGGATAAAGTAAAATTTCTGCTTTTAATTTCTTTTTGGATTCTCTCAAAGGCAATCACATATTTATGACCGGATGCAGGAATTTTTAATATGGGAATGAAGATCGAAAGAATAAAAGATCGAAAGAAAATTATAACAGTAGAAGATCCGGAATTTACGGAAGAACAGTAAGATTGCAGAGCGAAGAAAGAATAAAGTAAAAAGAAGGAAAGAAAAGAATGAAGAAAGTATTTATAGAAGAAAAAGATTATCGAGAAGATAATGTATTTAATTCGAAGAGAAGACATGAATGGTTGAAACGTAGCAGTTGAAAAGGACGTGTCAGGAATTGATTGGAAGAAAGAATACGTGTGATAAATCTGGCGAAGGATGCAGAAACGTGTCAGAACAGAAAATGTGAAAAGATGAGTAGCTGCGGCATTTTAATTCTCATGATCTTTCCTTCTTCGCAGAAAAGGCATGAGAAGAGGCAAGATGTAAGATTAGAATATCGCCATGACATTATTTCTATAAAATTAACAACGCTTCTGCGAGTACGTCTGCGAGTTCCTCAATAACACTTTGCGAGTATCATAAGATAAACTTAAAAAGTGACGTAATTGATGACAATAGTAGAAACACGAGAAGAGCATGATAATCCTGTGAGGATTGGAGCGCCTGCGAGAAGTGGCATTATAACTACTGCGATAATATCGCGAGTCAAATCCGAAATTAAAGGATAGCTTAGATGTCATCCACTATGTAACTACCATATATAAAGAGAACCAGTAGATTGAGAGAGGAGAGATCAATTTGAGAGTGTTGAGAAAATCTTGAGGAGATAGAAAGTTTGAGAGAGCGGTTGTATTCTTAGTGTCTTCCATTTCTTGTAACTTTGCTGAGAATTAAATAATAAAATGTTGTTCTTAATCCTCAATATGTCTTAATTATTGTGAATTCTTAAGAAGGGTGTAGCGTAGGATTTCCTGCAACTACATCATCATTTTCTTATCATATACTAATTCATCTCCAATGTATAATTTCCTTATTCTATTGAATATTCGCCTAGCAGATGCATTGCGGATGAAAAAATAGGTATTTCTATCTCATTCTTGCAACCACTTGGTATTTGATTTGATTTTCCAAGAGGTCTCCTCCATCTTCGAAATCTTCTCAAATTCAACCTTGTTTTATAGATGCACATTCCGCTATTCTTCAGTAAGGATATTATCTTTAGCTAACCCGTATAGAGTTTTAATTTCTGAGAAAATAGTATTCGACTTTGTGTTGGTGTGGTCAAATAATTCTTTGTCCCAGACTCTTAGCTTTTCTTTAAGTGCTTTTAGGTTTAACCAAAGCACAGTGCTAGGTGTACCTGCAAAACAAAAAGATAACCACCAATCTTCTAGTAATTGTAAGAATTCATTCTCCAAGAACTAGATAACTTCAAACCTTAAAGGAATAGGTCCCCATGAAGGGTCAGAAAGAAGTGGGATATGGTCATAGGTATGTATGGCTTTGGCTAGTTGGGTAACAAATGGGAAGTGTTGCTCAAAATATGGGGAGATAAGGAACATGTCTAATCTTCACATCACCGGATTTTCTTGACCATTTGACCATGTGTATCTATCACCCTTCATGGGGAAGTCAATGAGGTCATGTTTAACTATAAATTTTGTTGAACTTCTTCATATTGGTTGTGATCTTCCTGCAGTTCTTCTTTTCATCACATTTGGAAATTGTGTTGAAGTCACCACCAATACACCTAGGAAGATAGATCCAATAGCGACAAACATTATCTAGTTTAACCCAAAATCCATTTTTGTCAACTGGATTATTTGGTACATAAACATTGGTAAGTACCCATTGAAAGTTGTCGTACTTATTTTTACAAAGTATTGACAACGTGTACTCACCAACAAGAGAGTCGCTAACTTCCACAAAGTCTCTATCCCATAGAATTAACATACCACCTGAGATCACTACAAATTGTTGGAAAGTCAAACCCAAATTCTTGTAACCACAAATATGCTTAATGACCCATGATGAGCATTGCATCTTTTTGGTTTCCTGATATATGATAATGGGAGCCCGTATCATTTTATGCACTACTGTTCTACGACTACTGGAGTTTATACCTCTAACATTCCAAGTTAGAATATTGAGACTCATTGTGAACAATATTTACCCCTTGAAGTAACTAACCTTCTAGGTCTGGAGGGTGGTGAAGAAATCACTTCAACAGAAATACCAAGTCTTTTCAATTTTTTCTGCAACTTGGCTGGTATAACCAGCTGTGAGAAAGCATCATCTGAATTATCTTCTTTAGGAGGTTCAAAACCTGGTGGAAATACTGGTGTGATTGTATCAGAGCCACTAGGAGAAGCTATAATCTCTTCAGAAGCCAAGAACGAATCTTCCAGGCCCATTAGTAGTAATGCCTATGGGAAAATTAGGCGCAGGCCCAAAAAAAATAACATTCTCATTATCAAGCCCACAATTAATTTTTGGTACCGTGACACCCATAATTATATGAAATTATTAAAAATATCTGCACGACGGATTATGCATCCGCATGACGGGTTATGCATCAGGGGTATAATTGGCAACACAGCTTGGGTATAACATATCTAAAAATCCGCGCCTTGGAATTTTACAAATTTTATATCGTTGGAAATCTTTTTAAGAGAGATACACAACGATTACAAACAACAATATCAATTTTTTGTTTTTCACGAAAAAATCGAAGGTGATCATCATTTTAGGAATTTTTTTTGAAAACTTGATGCATAACCATTATGCAACCGCCAAAAAAGATGCATAACACATTATATAGACGCATAACGAATTATGCAACCATTTTCTCGACTGCAAAACAAATTATGCATCTATAACAAGTTATGTAGCCATTGTTTTGGTTGATTTTAGTGTGTACATAAAAAATAGATGCATAATGCATTATGCAGCCATATTTTCGAATGCATAACGTGTTATGCATCAATTTTCTCGACTGCATAACATGTTATGCAGATATTATTGCAAGTGCATGCCAAGTTATACAATCTTTTTTTTTTGTTGGTTTCGGTACTAAAAAAAATATCACCACATAACGTGTTATGCAACCATTTCCTGGATTGCATAACAAATCATGCAACTACTTTTGTAGACGCATAACAGGCTATGCAACCATTTTCATAGTTGCAAAAAAAACTATTCAACCATTATAACCAAACACTACCACCCATATAAAGGGTCTGGGCTAATTCATGCACGGGTACCCTTTACATATAACCATGTTACACCGTGTTGTCTTCCTAAATTTGGTATGTCATCTATCAAGTTCGATGTACCCCTATCTTTTTGTTTCCACGAGTGTAGAATGCGAATGCAAGATGAGAAATAGGTGCGTCACATATCTACGGGTAGTATGGTAAATTAGTTTTTTTGTTTTCTTTATAAGAAAAAATGAAACAAACGAATTTTTAGTATTCTTGTCTGTCGCCACTTTTCTAAACCTTATCCAAATTAGAGAATACTGCACCATTATTGACAGTTTTCAGATTTAAATGATTAATTAAATAAGGTTAAGCCTGTTATTGTTCTCTGAAAGTTCAGGATAGCACTAACTCTTAAAAGTATTTTCCAATTTGGAAGAAATTTCAATTGAAAATGATGCAGTTCGATTGATTCAATGGACATTGGAGCAATCAGTAATAGATGATCAATGTATTTGGAAGAATCAGAAGAATCTCCAACGAGTATGAGAAAATTTGATGTAATTGATTTTTATTTTATTTTTGGAAAACATAGGCACTATGTGAAATAAGTTTAAGCTGAGATTGATTTTCTTTTCGTTGCATTAACTACAAGAAAATGTAGCTATTGCTACACCATATATTGCCACACCTTCAATATAGGTGTTGCAAAAGTAAATTTCTAGTCACGGTACTTTTCAGCTGCAGCTAAAAGCTATAATTTACTGCTGCAAAATGAAACTTTTGCCACACAACTGTAGCAATAATATGAAAAGAGTATGGAAAAACAATATAATCTCTTGCTGCAGCAATAAGATTGGTGCTGCAAAAAAACTTCTTGCTACATGGGTTATCGCGACACTAGTAGGGGTTTATGCCATAACTATAAGGTGATGCAATATTTTAAGTTTCTTGTAATTTCATAGTAATTTTGAAGAATGGGTGTGGGAAGAATCATTGGTGTAGGTCAGAAATTGATGTTTCGATGAAGAAATTTGATCAAATGTGCTATGTTCTTCGTTTTTTTTTCTTCTTCTTTGGTTGATCAATTTCTTATAATTAGAATAATTCAACAGATGATTTCATGAACTTTGAACTGCTATCTTTCTTGGTTCTCTGAGATGTAAATGATGATGATGATAACGATAAAAATCGAGATCTCTGTGTATTTGTGCTGCCAGAGAAGATCAAAGAACAATTTGCAACATACCAAAGGATTTTTAATTTTGAAGTAAATTTTCGCCTTTCTATATAGAAATTAGTTGGGAATAAAAAAAAAAAGAAAACACAGTTATACTGAATTATGGGTCTACGAAGAATTTTTAACAAATATTGGGTGCGCAAACAAGATTTTCTGCACGTGGATTTCACAGTGGAAAAATCAACATAATTGGGTCTGACAGTAGTTTTCACAATGCATATTGGCACGTGAAAACTACCGTGAGACCCATTTTGTTATATTTCTCCACTATGAAACCCACGGTCATAAAACTTCGTGAGCGCACCCAATTTTTGGGAAAAAATTACTCCAACGCCCATAGTTTATGAAATTCATATCTCAAATAGCGATGGTTCTTTTTTCACGAAGTTTTGACAAGCTTAATCATACTTATCATAAGCATCTGATAAACCTTATTTCGGTCTCGCCGTTTTTCGTTTAGTTGCTGAAACGAACATCGATGATCAGATCCGTATTTCTGCTGCTGTTAATTTCAAAAATCATCTTAAATCGAGATGGATTTTGGTAGAAACGAACAAGAATCATCGCGGTGGTAATAAAAATCCATATGCTACTGCTTTGTCTCCAATTGATGATGCCGAGAAGGAACAGATTAAACAGTTGATTTTGGTGGGTTTCAGAGACTAGAAAATGGTGGTGTGACGAATGAAATCGATCGAGAACCTCCTCGGAACTTGAGAACCGCCCCGAATGTGAGATTTCGGCGGGATTGAAAGGTTTTTATTTTAGGTTTGGGTTTTGGAGAAGGGGAAATAAAAAAGGAGGAATTTTATTTCTTCGTACAGAAGGAAAAAAAAAATTGGAACAGTAAATGTTTATGAAACAGCAAGGAAGAGAAGGTTGTTTAGTGTTTGTGGGGAATGTGTGAAAATTTTTGGGGAGTGTGGAGAATTGGAACTTGGTGGACAATGTAGAGAATGGAGTCTAGACTCTGGAGGTGTTTTAGGTTTGGTCAAATAAATTTCAATTTGTTTAACTATTATCATGCTTAGGTGTCTAATAGCAATCACAATGTGGACGGTAAAAGAGTTTAACATGGATTTGTTTTGGAGCATAGTGGTTAGTGGAAGCCGCTGGCTCGGCGACATCATAATGTTCAACGATAAAGATGTCAAGTATTTGAAATGAAAGGTAGCTCTGGCCAGTTTGATGTTGTGTTGAGGTTAAAGAGTCATGGTTGCAGTTCATTGGTGGTGATGTAGTGTGCAACTGGTGTTGGTTGGATGTATTGTGTGAAGTATTGCGAAAATGGAGGTGTGAATAGTGATGCATTACAGGTTATGCATCTACAAATTTTGTCGCATAACTTGTTATGCATTCTCGAAATTGGTTGCATAACACGTTCTACAGTGTTTTCTTTTTGCATAACTTGTTATGCAGTCCAGAAAATGGTTGCATAACACGTTATGCATCTATTTTTTTCTTAATATTGAAACCAACAAAAAATAAGGTTGCACAACTTGTCATTCACCTACAATAATAACTACATAACATGTTATGCAGTCGTGAAAATGGATGCATAACCTGTTATGCATCCTAAAATATGACTGCATATTGCATTATGCATCGAGAAAATTGTTGCACAATCTTTTATGCATCGAGAAAATAGATGCATAACCTGATATGCATCCATAAATGTGGATGCATACTGAATTATGCATCAATTTGTTTTATGTACGCACTAAAATCAACCAAAGCAATGGTCACATAACTTGTTATAGATGCATAATTTGTTATGCAATCGAGAAAATGGTTGCATAATTCGTTATGCGTCTGCATAATGTGTTATGCATTTGCAAATGTGTTATGCATCGTTTTTGGTGGCTGCATAATAGTTATGTAGTCAATTTTCGAAATTTTGCCTAAAATGAAGATTACCTCCAATATTTTCGGGAAAAATAAAAATTTGATGTTTTTATTTGTACTCGTTGCGTAGCTCTCTTAAAAAGATTTCCAACGATATAAAATTTGTAAAATTCCAAGGCGCGGATTTTTAGATATGTTATATCCAAGTTGCGTTGCCAATTATACCCCTGAAAAATTAGGATGCATAACGAGTTATCCCTGAAAAAACAGTATGCATGACACGTAATGTAGATGCATAAATCATCATGCAGACATGTTTTAATAATTTCGGATAATTATGGGTGTCACAGAAATATTTATGGGTGTCACGGTATTCAAAATTAATTGTGGGCCTGACAAATTTTTTTTTTTTTTGGGTCTCCCCTAATTTTCCCTATTGGTGCTTTTCACGCACATGAAAAGTATCAATACCACCATAGAGATAATATAGAACCCTATTTTGGGGAAGACCCAAAAATTTGGGGGCATACATATAGGACAAAAACATGGGTGCCAATAGTATATCAAGGGTGGCCCTTATCCTGCAGTTTTCAAAAATGCTAAAATACCCCTCATGAGATTAGTGTTTAATTAGTTATCATTAAAATTCTAATCCTAAAATCATCCCACTAATTACCTATCCCACTAATTAACCAACCACCCACTAATTAACTCACTAACCATTACTAATTAACCATTCTCTCTCTCTCACTCTTCTTCTCATCTTCTTCTCCAAAAACACAATCAAAATTCCAAAAATTTCTTTGTTCGATTAAGTTCTCGATTAAACACATTAATGGAACCTCGTGTTAAGTGATGCCCTAGAAATATGATGCTGAATCCTGGTATTGCTTATGTAGCATCTCAATCTAGGGTTTTTGGAAAAGATAGTGATGAAGAGGATAGTGGATTGATTGGTGTTGGAGAGCGAGAAATAGAGCCTGATTCTTTAAAATTGCACATTGAAAGGTATTTCCCACAAACCCATTGCTTGTTTTTTCGTATTTCGTTGATTTGTGACGAGTAATCGATGATTCCTATGGTTTTTGGAAGTTCAAGAGTAGTGTTCGCTGAAATTTAGCTTGTGCCCGAACTTTATTTTTTTACGTACTAAGAACGATTCGCTTATGTTTTGAAAATCGATTGCGCTGAACCTTTGTGTTCGGCTAATACCTTTCCAACCTTTCCTACTTTAACCTAACAAATGAAATTTACCCTGGTGGTTGTCGTTAGGTGACTGATTAGATTACTTTTGCCGAACTTATCTCTCGTAAACACTTGAAAATCTTGCTTTGTATGCTCCAGGTTCGGCTAACTCGTGATGATGAGTTATCAGCCGAACTTATCTCTGTACTCTCAAGTTTTTAGATTTTATTTTGGCCATAACTTCTTCATCCGATGTCGGAATGGCCTCATTCTTTTTGAGTTGTTTTGGACTTTTCATTCTCTTGAAGATGACGATAATATATCATTGATTTGAATGAGTTTACATATCCACAAGTACAAAACTTTATTTTTATTATATCATTGATTTGAATGAGTTTAGTGGGATGGGTTAAATTAGTGGGATTGTTTTAGGATTAGAATTTAATTAAGTGGAAGGGTAGTATTGTAATTTATACTAGGCATGGGTATTATAGTAACTTAACTAGATTTAGGGCAGCCCTTTTAATTTTGTGTGGGGTGCCTGTTAAGGGTGTATGCCCCAAAATTATTGGGTCTGCCCCAAATTAGGATTCTTATTGAACAACAAAGTTTTCTTGGATTGGTTTTTTTGTTGGCTGAATGGGTATGAGTTTTGATGACAGGCCCGGAATTGGAAATCTTGAACACTAAGAATTTCCTTGCATGATTTGGCATAACAGTAAACAGTAAAACCCGTACCAAGTTTGGCTCCCATGAGTTCCTTATCGTTAAAAAATATAGTATGAAAGATAACATTCAATATTCCTGCCAAGTTTTACGCAACTTAACACCTCTTGGAAAATAAATGACAGAAATAATATACGAATGAGGAACACCAAACGTGCAGAACCATTGATTTGAAACCTAACGGCTCAGATTAATCCCAATACAACCTAATAGTACCTTAGACTAAGTCTTATGGGGTGCTAGTCTAACACTTAGATTAGCAGTCCACATCAGTGAGCAAAATCGCCCAAGTCTTATGGGAGTGCTAGTCTAGTATGCTAGTCTCTGAAACAAAGTAGCGCCGAGAGATATATCATTCCGCGCAACCTTCTTTCGCGGAACAATCCCGCGCTTGACCAGTCAACCCAGTCAATTGCACTATACCATTCGCAGTAACCAGGCTGTACTATTAAGCGCAAAAAAAATCGATCTAACCTCAGAAGATCGATCTTCTTCTTCTTCTTCCCATTTTATTTTTTTCCTCACTAAAAAAAGCTCAAAAAATGCATGTCATAGATCGTGAATTCCAGGGATTTTAAGCTCAATTCATCTAAAGGGTTTGAACGTCATCAACATTTGAATCATTTGAGATTTGTTTGGAGCGAATCCGTCCATGAAATCGATTTTGGTAAGATTTTGAAAATTTAGGGTTAAATTTTTTTCTTCCGATTATAATGATTTGTTGATGAAATTGATATGTTTAGATGATTGATATTTATTATTTAGATGATTTAGATGATATTGTATGATTTAATTTGAATTTTTGTGAATGAAATTTGATATTGGGGATTAAATTGAATATTTGTGATGAAGTTGAATGATAATTTGTGTAATTACATGATTATAGTGAAAATGATACTTGTAGTATTTTTGATGAAGTTTGTATGAAATTATGATGAAATTTGTACGAATTATGATGAAATTTGTATGAAATTTATGAAACTTGTAGTATTTTTGATGAAGTTAAATTTTTATGAATTATGAATTTGTATAATTCGTATGATTATGATGAAATGATAAAATGTGGTTGATAGAATTGTGAATTTGTATGATTATGATGAAAATGATAAAATGTGGTTGATTCTTTTTTTTCTTTTGTTATTGATTGTAGTATGGATATGGAATGCTGTAGTATGAATATGGAAGACCATTTAGATGCTTTGGAAATAGTTTCGGCAAAGGAAGATAGATATGTATCTAATAATTTGAGTGATAGTCGAACTATAAACTTTAGAGACAGTTTTAATGAGGTTGAACGAGATTTTGGTTCGTAATGGCTTGGATCCAATCCTCTAAATTATTAGTGATATTTTAGTTATTAGAAGTTCATTTTCAAGTTTGAATTAGAAGTAGGATTTCAATTTCAATGTACTTTTTAAATTTTTAGAAGTAGGATTTCAATTTCAAAAAACATTGTAACATTGTTTTGCAATGTAATCAAAAAATTTCTTAGTTTGCCAAATTTTAAGATTTTGAAACAAACAACCGTTGGAACAAATTGTCAAACTTTTCAAAATTCAAAATTTGAAAACATAACTGTCTGGTGGTGTAACAATATGAGTATGAGAAAACAAATAATGAGAACAGTATAAAATTTAATTACTGAACTAGTGAAAAGTAAAAAAAAAAGGTCAAGCGCGGAATTATGCAGCGCAACACTATAGCGCAGAATGGAAACGCGCGGATTGTTTGCGTTGGACCATTCCGCGTAGATGCTTGGAATATTTTTTCTGGCGCTGTTTGGTTCCGCGAAAGTCACTTTTTCTAGCGCAGAATCATTCTGCGTAACTCACTAGCATGCTACTTCACCTGCTAGCAATTGGTAGGAAAGAGAAATAGTGTTAACTTTTTTTCTACACTTTTTTTTTTTGAAGTGCAACACTTATGTACTAATCTAGCACCTCCAATCTAGCCCATAAGACTTAGTCTTAGTGAATATTAAGTACGCATAGAATTTTTCACTGCCTCTCGAAATCTGTTCCCTCCACTTAACAAAATAGAGAGCTAATAGATTTAACCTAACTAACAGCGATTTGAAAAACGTTGAAAACTGGCAATTATTCAACAAAATGAAACTCCAACTATCTAACAGCATGGCCAGGTAAGAATCCGATTCAATAACATGTAAGCATCTGTATAATAGCAATCAGTTCGAAATTAAAGAAGTTGTCCATCGTGATCACATGCATCTCTCACAGAAGATAAGATATGCTACAAAAACCATAGACCAAAAGAGGTGACTTCTGCTAAACTATAAAACATGCCCTTCACAATTATGCGGCCCGAAGATTATATATTCAACGTATCAATACTGTGGCCCAATTATGGAAAAGCTGTTCTTCTAGATACCGGAGACATTGCAGCTAACTAAACATTTATAACTTAAGTGGTGACCACCCGCCATTACTACATATTTATGATGCAATCATTTTTCAATAATATATCAGAACGTGCACGCCTTTCCTAATTTTTAAAAATGGAGTTGATTTAGAGACCTTCAAGTTTAACTGAAAATCGTTGACAACTAGCAATTAGTGAACGAAATGAAACACGTACTATCTAACAACAGGCAAGAATATCCGACTCAATAACATGTAAGCATCCACAATACCAATCAGTTAGAGATTAAAGAACTTGTTGATCAATCGTGATCACATGCATGGGAATCGCAGATTAATTAATCAATTTTTTTTTATCGATGTAATAATATAGCATTGAGGTGGTGGTCTCTCCTGGAAGATAAGACAAAAACCATAACTGTCACCCCTCCGTACACCAAAAAAGGTGACTTCAAACTTGCCTTCAAATAATTGCATAAAGCCCAAAGATTATATATATTATCAATTATGTAGCCCAACCCCCAAGTAAGGAAAAGATGTTCTTATCCAGCTAAGGGCGCTACCGAGTGACCATCGGTAATTATCTCCCCTTCTTTAAAACACTAAGTCATATAAGCTCCCACATAGTGCGGTGAGTGTGGCACCCCATCAAATTAAATTAGATAAAAGTTTTGAACTAGAGTAATTTTGTAGAGGACAAGTGGCGAGACTATTTTTCGAAGCATCAAAACATGTATAACACTCTGTTTACACCTAATATTTAACTGCCCGATAGTAACACCGTTAGCAAAAATGTGGGTATACAACACTTATGTGTGGATTTACACCTAACTAATAACTTACACTTGGTTTACACCAAATACTTAACTGGATGTTAAGTAGGTAGATAATATTTACGAATAAACTAACACTGTTATCTCTCTCGGGCTGATTTTGTTATTTTATTTCACAACCCTAATCGTCTGTCGAACCTCTTTCTCTCTGTTCTCTTTCTCTTGAGTTTTTCTTCTGCAACAAAAATCATCGAGCCATAACTTTGATCTGCTATTTGATCCCTCTAATCCAGTTACCAGAGTATTGTTCTTTTCTCTATCAATTGAGCCATATTCCGGTTTTCGATTTGATCAATTTTTAGTATAATGACTCGAATTGATTTGGTGTTAGGTTTGTTTTGGGGGTTTCTGAACTGAAAAGGAGTTAGGGTTTATTCGACTGAGAATACAAAAAGGAAAGAATACTATTGATGGTTTCGTGGGTCTGTAATTTAGGTTCAGCCTGGTCTCAACCTCTCGTACGCCTTCGGCGTGTTGGTGTTTTAATTTTAGTCGTGTTTTCACCAAATCCGGGTTGATGCAAGACTTGGGGATATTCTTATGCTGGGAGTTTGTTTTTTCACGAAATACTAAAGTAACAAACTAATAAAACCATCCAATCCAAAGAAATATTAAAAATTACATGTACCATACAATCTAGAAAATTAAAAAAAGCATCAGATTCTACACTAATACTTCAAGATACACTACATTTGTTGTTACCGGATCTAAAGACACATTTGATTCATTTGGCAACAATAAAGTAATTCTCCTTGCATTTGTATACCTTCACAATGGGATCAACCTCTCGTGCGCCTTCGGCGCAATAAAACGCATGAATTGGTCGTGTCTTCATCATATCCAAATTCTTTGAACTCGTGTGAAATTGTTAATGATGTGAATCCATAAAGCCTCGCCTGGAGATAAGGGGAGATTCAATGTTATTGGTCAACCAAATGAATGAAACATACTCTCTTAAAGAAATCATGATTGCTCCATTCAGAACCGAATTCCAGCAGATTTTAACACACTTTGATGATGCCACGATCGTCCATACTAGACGGACCAACAACAGGCATGCCGACTGTCTAGAAACTCTTGCTTCTAAGCTGCAATTCGAGGGAGCAGAGAAAACAATCACTGTACAAATATGTACTGTGTCGTCTACCTGGCTCACCCAAGTCGAAGAAATTTCAGCAAACGATTGGCGAGAACCCATCATTTAAGAATTGAGCATCTCTATTTCAGAAGGCCAAGTTAGCCTCACAGAATTGAAAAATTATTTCTTGCTTCACGGGGGACTATACTATCGAAACCCTGATGGATCTCTATCACGATGCCTCGGAATCGATGAAGCATAAGAACAACTCAAGTGCATACATGAAAAAGTCTGCGGACAAACGTTAGTAGTGACGATGTACATAAAGCTTCAAAGGATGGGATATTACTGGCCTTCCATGGACACTCAGTCAAGAGCTCTACAAGAAGCTTGCTCTGATTGCCAAGCGTCCCCCATCACTTGGAGGTTTTGACAGTCCACCATACTGGGGACTGGAAGGAGCCTTACATCAAATACCTCCGGGATAATGAATTACCACCGGAAAAGAAGCAAGCAGTTAAGCTCATCCAGAGATCTAATAGATTTGTTTATCTTGACGGGATCTTATACCGCAAAAGCTTTGGTGGGAATTTACTGAGGTGCTTAGATGAACATGAAATCCCAACAATCTTGAAGGAAGTACACGATGGGGAACATCAAGGAAAGAGAAAAATATTTCTTCAAATCCATTAGAAATATTACTGGCCAACCACGGAAGATGATGCAGCAGCACACGTTTAGAAGTGTCAGCGATGCCAAACCCACGGTAATCTAATCCATACTCCTTGTCTCCCATTGAATTCACTGAATAGTCCACGGCCTTTCTATAGATGTGGACTAGATATCATTGGGAAGATCAACCCAGCATCTTCAAAGCAACATGAATACATCATCACCGCAACATAGTACTTCACCAAATGGGTCGAGGCCATTCCTCTTCGAAGCACCACCGGAGTTACGATTGCCGCTTTCATCAAAGAACACATAATATGCAGATTCGGAGTTCCTAAGCATATCATCACGAATAACGGAACTCCTTTTGCCAACCAGGATGTCGAGATATTACTCAACAAATATGGGATAAAATAGATTTTCTCCACACCATAATATCCCCAAGGAAACGGCCAAGCAGAGAATACCAACAAAACTTTGATCATGATTATTAGTTGAACAATCCATGACAATCCTCGATCATGGCATGAGAAATTACCCATGGATCTATGGGCTTACAAAACTATACAAAGGAGATCAATATGGACTTCTCCATACTCCCTTGTCTATGGAGCCGACGCCATACTTTCAGCAGAGATCAAAATTCCTCCATCCAGGATTGCAGCATCCAGCGGAGTACAATGGAACGAAGCCGAGATCTCCAAATCAAGAATTGATGAACTAGATATGATCGAATCAAGGAGGGCAAAGGTGGAAAAGTACGTAGAAACATACAAACATAGAGTCTCCAGAGCCTACAAAAAAATGGTAAGACTTCGAACATTTCAAGTAGGAGATCTGGTATTAAAGACGGCAAAGCACATTTAACAAGACATGTTTGCTCCCAAGTTCTCTCCGAAATGGGAAGGGCTGTATGTTATTATCAAGGCAGTGCCTAGCGGATACTACAATATTTTAGCTGTCAATGGAGGAAAGGAGGGGAATATTATTATGCTTGATCAGCGGCAGATAATTGACCTCTATTCAAATACATCTCAAATATAATTTATTTCCTCCAAAGAAGAAAAAAAAAGTATGAAAGATGCTCATTTGTTCATCAAACATTCGTCAATTGAACAAAATTCATTCATACCATAATCAATTATTCTACGAAACCTAAACCTATTCAAAACAACAATAAAATGCTCACTCAGAGCAAACCGTCTAGCAATGGATAATCTCTATAAGAAACCTTGTCAAGCTTCTTCTTAAAAATCCTGGTCTTTTCCTTCAAATCCTCGACTGCCTTCTCAACCCTTGATGACTCCATAGACAATATCTTCTCCTCCTCCAATAAAGAAGTAGTCATGGAAATTGCATCAGCAGCCTCCTCCGCCTTATGAATCTTGATTATCTCAAGACGACGACGAAGCCAGCTCAAATTAAAACGCAACGTCTCATAGTTCAGAATAATCTCATCCCATTGGTGAAGTTCGTGGTTCTTGACATCTCGCAAGTGCATCTAGTTCATCTCCTCGTGATCGGAAATAGTCCAACCACTGTAGTTAAGAATGTCGGAAGAAAACCTTTCCATACTTCCATAGTTGCAATATGCCCATACCTCTTCCAGATCTTAGTATACATAGGCGCATGACACTTGGGAATGACGAATCCACTAACCACTTCATTACCCGGTAATGTATTAATCAAGGGATCTTCGAACAAGAGTCCAGTTGTTAGATATTCATGAGCGTGAATATTGTTTCCCATCTCCACGGATTCCACAGAATCTTTCACCGACTCTGTCGCTGCTATCTTCGAACTCGACTACGGTCACATACTTTCTACTCCTTCTCCGTATGGCATCGACCACGACACAAACATCTACCTGCGACGAGACGAAGGAATATTTAATCTCACCGAAATAAAGCATAGTGGAACCTCAAGGGTTATAATATTACTTACAGATGAACCAGTCTCAGCACGAACTGACCTATACCGAGCAGGATCTCTAATAGTCCGCTTGGGTCTCGAGTTATGGGAAGAAACATTTTTCTGATTATCCTCCTGCAACAAATCAGTTTCTTATACTCAATAATTCCGATCAAAAAAAAGTGAAAAAGTTGTACGACTTACTGAGATGGACGCTGCTATTTCACGCTTCAACTGAGGATCATCTTGAGAAGAAATACCATTTCTTGACATAGCGATAATGAGGTATGAGCAAAATTTCTCTGCACGATGAAACTGACTCAGGAATGAAACAAAAATATTTGCGTAGATGATATACTTGAAGTTTTGAATATATATATATATATACTAGGTACAGTAGATGTTTATCTTCTGCGCACAATAAATTTAGTTACGAGTTTCACTGCAACCCTAAGTTTTATAGATTAAAACTGAAGACGCGGAGGAAAATAACACATTGGGGACTGACCATGACATAGTCAGAAAGGCCACACGACTTTGTATGTATCACGTGTCTCTGCTGTGATACTTCTCACAAGACAAAATTATCGTGGACTCATACGTATGGATATGGGTTCAGGTCATTTGATTGTATGGATATGGGTTCAGGTCATTTGATCAATAAGGAATCAACATTAACAAAATGTTTATTAATCAGAAGAAAATCCTAATTTTTGAAGCAAAGTCATTCAAATAATCAAAGAGATGTCTACTACGAAGGCTAAAGAACGCTCAGATATTTGAAGAAAAATAATAAGATGGAAATAAAGCTACTCTTCAGATTCATCCGATTTATCAGATTCGTCATCACTGTTCTTCTCGTCATCCGAGTTTTCAGATTTTTCGTTACTGTCCTTCTCATCGTCGGAATCAGCACTAGGACCATTGATGAAGTCTAGATGGGTATAGGGATCATTAGATTCTGAGTCCTCTTTCGCTTCATCTTTAAATTTAATTTGCTTCATGGCCTCCTGGAACTCTCTTTCATATCTGTTTATAGGTGAAAATAGTTTCTGCTGATTTTGGTAATTGCGGGTGTAAAGGTGAGAAACTGTTTAAACCTTAAATAATATACTACAAGGGAGTACTTTAGATTCGATAGATCAATCTGTACAAGTCCGTCCTAAACCAAGAAATGGCCGTTCCAGACTTGCTTCGGTCACAAAGAGAAGGAGAATGGGTTGGTTTTGGGGAGGGAAGCAAGGAGAGTGGTAAGACCAGAATAGTTGATTCTGGAAGAGCAGTTGGGTTTCTACGACTTGTTATCAGAAAAGGAAGAGAGCTCACGAGGGGAGCTAACACGTAAGTCTTTCTGAGTGTTGTCTTATCTGAATGAACTTGTTGTCCAAATGGAAATAGGTAAGACCTATTTATACAAGTCGAGGTAGAAACGTACCCTGGTCTCATTAAGGATTGGGGAAGTAAATGTGAGGAGGTGGTAACCGTATACATGGACTTAATGTACCATAAAGTGGTTAACGCATGAAATTGGTTTTCATGAAACTATTAACGTTATGGAATTGATGTTCCATAAAGTTTGTCCCATGATTGTTTCCCACATAACTCCCATATTTACTAGGAACCTCACCCTTATGAAACTTCCTTATGATGGGCGTAGTGTACGCCGCACGTTGTAGACCACCAAACCAATACCCAAAAAGACTCCCCATGTTTGTGTTGATGTTTCGAATGTTTTGGAAAACATGTAAAACATTGTTGTGGCTTGGCAAGTCGATCTTAGGGAACTTGCTAGCTAGGTGACCTTCGACGGTCGAGATGTTGCGTCTTGAGAGGAGGGGAAACCGTTGATCGTTGCACGCCTTCGTTTTGGTAGCCGCGTAGTGAGGTCCAACATGGTGGAATGACTAGGGTGTGTTTAGACTTGGCATGAGGAGCCAAGGGTTTTCCATGGGCGTATGGCATGTCCAGGGCCAAGGCGAGGGCGCTTGGCTTGGCATGTTGTGACTAGCATGGCTAGGGTCAAGGAAAAGTGCGTTTGGGATGGTGCAGCTAGCTTGGCTAGGTTAGTTTTGGCTTGGCATATGGGGCCAAGGGGTAGCCACGGGCCTATGGCGTGACTAGACGGGACTAGGCGCGCGACCAAGCTAGGGTTTCGGGTCTAAGGTCGTGAGGGGACTTTAGACGGCCAGGATTTTCTCCTGGAATTGAAAAAAAACCGTTGATATCCACCTGGCTTCACTTTGGTAGCTGTCACACCTTCAAACTCACCAAGAATTTTCTGCGAAAGTGTAACCCGGCAGCACAATGGTCTTGTGAATCGAACTTCGCCCACTTGCACTTCAGCCTTATAAGTTTGCACCTATGCAAACAGCCAACACATCAGGTCAATCAGCGGAAGTCTTTTATAGACTTCTTTCTCTTCTCTAAGCTCATCAAATGCACCCCATAATGCATTCAATTCATGCCATACTTTACCAACAACAATCAGCAAACCAAGAACACTTAGAACATGACACAATCAACTCTTTTTATTGCATCAAAGGGAAGAAATACAAAACTTGCCCACTAGGGGACTTAAGCAGACTTGTTCACTCCTTGAACCAAGTCTAAGTCTTACAAAAACTCTCCTACTCACTCACATATGAAATCTACACTCTCACATATGTTAGTTTTCACTCACACAGGCTAGGATAACTCTCACAAAGGCTAGCTTAACTCTCACACAGGCTAGCTACCGAATTTCCCATGCCTTGGGACTATTTATACAGTAGATTTTCTTGGCCAAACCGTGCATAACCGTTACACACGCATGGGACAGCCATTTGTCCCATAAGGTAGTTTCTATAACCGCCAGCTTGCTTTTCAACCGCCACCTTTTGTGTTGTCAAGCCAACAGATGCCACATCTTTTCTAGGTGGTTATGAACCTTCCACATGGTTATAAACTCCTTTATAACCGCTCCTCTTCATCATGCGTCATTGGCATGCTTATGAAGCTCGTAACCAACTTGTAACCGTCACTTGAGCCGTATTGCGCCACTTGTTGCGCCATACTGAATTCTGCCACGCTCCAACGTTCAGCCCTCTTAACCTGCATTTTTATTACTCTAAGATAATGCACGGACACTCTTTATGCTTTACTTGTCGAGGCCAACTCCTTAAGCTCAGTCTAGTTACTCATGCATCACATATGCTTTAGTTCGCCAATTAGCTTGACAATAGCAATGCAACTCTTGCATTGCCAACTTTTTTGCATTGTTCAAGCTTTGGCCAGCCTTAAACTAATGCCATAGACCAACTCTTGATCTATTCTACACTCTTGCATCATCCTTGAGTTTGGGCCAACTCAATTCCACGGATATTCCTTAATGCCAACATCACATGTTGCATCTGTCACTTTGGCTTCGTCTTGCCTTCTCCTTAATGAAGCTTCATTGTGTCGGCCAATAAGCTTCATTCCTTAGCCAAATATATTTACAATGTAGCGCCACTCTTGCGCTTCATTGACCCTATAGGGTCATGTCATTCTCGACACTTAACGGTCTATACAGTATACCGTTATTATGGCTTCGCAATGCGCCATTACGGCGGAACTCTGACTTGGCATGCAACTCTGTAACACATCATCATTATGCGTCACTTGCAGAACTGTAATAGACCTCCCCCGCCTAATTTGTTCAACGCCCTCGTTGAACGCAACCAAGTATACTCAACATACTTGTTGTTCGGCCTTGTACACTTCTGAGCCACTCAGAATTCAGCAAACTTATTTAGCATTCCTTCTTTCCAAAACTTTTATGCCTAGTACCACATGACACCACTTAGCTTTACTGCTTTGCTATTGATCCTACTGACTTGTACTGTTGTTTTCACGTTGCGTATACGTTCCAACTCCCACAACAACCGTATATCAACACCCAAATACTACTTGGAAATTCTTTTTGCTAATTCCCTGAATTGTACTTGAATTTCGCATGAATCATTTGCGCCTAAGTGTACGCACTGAGTGATTCTTCTCAATTTGATCATCATGATCATTGCCATCGATTTCCAACTTCGCCTCTTGCATCTCACTCAACGTGATAAGGACTTATAAACGACTTGGCTTCATTTTCAATCAATTTTGTTAGGAACTTTCCGTTGAACTGTTGTTCTCCGCGCTCTTCATTAAGCACGTCACAAAGTGAATAGGGGTTCTCTTTGCATTAGACACTCGAATTCAACACTTCATGCCTCGCCAAATTCTGATTATGCAAACAACATTCAAGAACTCATTTCTATGAATGTGGCCACCAAGTATAAACTCTATACTTATGCCATTTTGCATACCCGAACTGGAATGGTGAGTTTTCTTGCTTAACTTCCATGCAACAAAACTATTGAGTTGCACAGCCCATTTAAAACTGTGACTAACTATATCTTTGGACATATCATTAGCTAACCCTTTAGCTATCCATATGCTATGCCTTCAAAGCCAATATGTCTCCAAATACTTCTTTGAACTGCATTGCTAATTGCCTGGAAAGTGTGTGTGTCGTTATCTAAGGCCATGAGTTCTACCCAACTCATGCTTGCTGATGATGTGATTTCTTACTTGCTGCATTGCTTGCACCGTCGCTGCCCATCTGCCGTCGTGCTATTCTGCAATTCCCAAACAGCAACATCACTTCTACACCAACTAGGACCCTTGTCCTATGCTTTTCTTATTAGCTTTCAACTTGTCTTGTTATTGCATACGTTAGGCTAAGTATGCTACTTGTAGCATCTTCCCATGAACTAGCTTTACATCGTAAATAAAGAGGAAATGCTTTATAAACGAAAACACCCTCGTTCATTACTTCTCTTACACAACAAGACCATGTACCATTACATGATTGATCATCAACTGATCTCTTCTGGAAATCTAAAACTTCATTAACAAAGCAACTTTCTTACACCAAAGCAAAGTATGTACAAACTTGAAGACTCAAATAAAATTCTGTACAACCAAACTCTACACACAGAGTTTGCAACAACCAACAACTCAAGCTACATAAAACAAGGCCAAAAACACTCTTGTTTTGGCATTAAAGTGTCGCCAATGGAGACAACAACACTTATTCTTGTTTTTATCTTAGTTTCTTTCTTTGTCGAAGTGAGCGACAACTTCGCTGCGTGGTCTCTTCCTTGAACCTTCACTTCGGCCTTCACGAGTCTTGCTGGAAGGACCCCCATAGTCATTCCCAACTGATACATTAAGTTGTGCTTTGAGTGGACAGCTTCTAGTGAAGTGTAAACCTTTGCAAATGAAACATCCCCTATACTTCCGGGCTAAAGGGAATAATTCATCTTCTTTCGGTTCATGCTTGTGCTTACTGCCTACAGATTTTTCCTTCCTTTTTGATTCACCTTCACATCTTTGCACATCTTCAGTCATTGTGCAACTAGTAAGCCCTCTTACCTATGGAATAGCCATCTGGATACTCTGGATTTTACGCCTCTTAAGTTCAGCAATTACACTCGAACTTGCGCCATACAGAAATTGGAACATCTGATCTTCTTCACTCATGCCACGTACTTCTTGCACCAATGCAAGGAAGTTTTCAGCATAGGCATGTGGTGTACTCGTCATTTTTAGCCTACGTAAACTTTCTCTTGCATACCAAGCACCATTGCTCGGCCAGAACTGACATCTCAGTCCATCTTTCATGTCATCCCATGACATAGGATTGGCATAACCATCCGCTTCATCTTCTTGCAGCATAGTTCTCCACCAAACCTTTGCATCACCACCAAGGTAATTGCCCGCGAGAGTTACTTTTTGTTCTTCCCTAGTTCCATTCGCTTCAAAGTATGCCTCAACTTCATACAAGAAATTCTCAATTTCTCTAGCATTTCTGGAACCTGCGTAAATTCTTGGCTCGGAGACTCGATTTGAGCTTTCTCCATGCACGTTTTCCCCTACAAACATGCTGTTACTGATTAACCCGCGAATGCCTGCCACTTCCTCTGAAATTTTCTTCGCATGGCTTGTTAGTATGGTCTTTATGTTACTGAATTGCACCTTCAATTCAGTCACTTCAGCATTGGTTTCGCAATTCAACAAGGTTGCATCAGATACCTTGTCCTCGACTGCACCTACCCTTTCGTCAAATTCTTTAAATAGGTCTAGCCTTCCCTTATCTTCAGAAACAAGAGGATTTTCAAGGCTATCACAGCCCATGTCTATGACAAAATCATCAAGATTACTGCCATACTCCTCAAGTTGATCAAACGTACCCGGTAGTTCTTCGTCGATCATCATGCCATTAGAACTCATTTCTAATGCAATATTCTGAAAATAATGCGCCACTTACTTGCTCACAGGAAAATAGATTTAGAGGGAAAGAATCACTAGTGTATTATCCAACAAATACACTCGAACTGTGTACCAAACCTCGCTCTAATACCCGAAACTGTCACACCTTCAAACTCACCAAGAATTTTCATAAAAGTGTAACCCTAGCAAAGACAATGGTCTTGTGAATCGAACTTCACCCACTTGCACTTCAGCCTTATAAGTTTGTACCTATGCAAACAGCCAACACATCAGGTCAATCAGCGGAAGTCTTTTATAGCCTTCTTTCTCTTCTCTAAGCTCATCAAATGCACCCCATAATGCATTCAATTCATGCCATACTTTACCAATAACAATCAGCCAACCAAGAACACTTAGAACATGACACAATCAACTCTTTTTATTGCATCAAAGGGAAGAAATACAAAACTTGCCCACTAGGGGACTTAAGCATACTTGTTCACTCCTTGAACCAAGTCTAAGTCTTACAAAAACTCTCCTACTCACTCACATATGCAATCTACACTCTCACATATGTTAGTTTTCACTCACACAAGCTAGGCTAAATCTCACACAGGCTAGCTACCGAATTTCCCATGCCTTGGGACTATTTATACAGTAGATTTTCTTGGCCAAACCGTGCATAACCGTTACACACGCATGGGACAGCCATTTGTCCCATCAGGTAGTTTCTATAACCGCCAGCTTGCTTTTCAACCGCCACCTTTTGTGTTGTCAAGCCAACAGATGCCACATCTTTTCTAGGTGGTTATGAACCTTCCACATGGTTATAAACTCCTTTATAACCGCTCCTCTTCATCATGCGTCATTGGCATGCTTGTGAAGCTCCGTAACCAACTTGTAACATCACTTGAGCAGTGATTGAGCCACTTGTTGCGCCCATATCTGAATTCTCCACGCTCCAACGTTCAGCCCTCTTGGCCCTGCATTTTTATTACTCTAATCTAATTCACGGACACTCTTTATGCTTTACTTGTAGAGGCCAACTCCTTAAGATCACTCTAGTTACTCATGCGTCACATATGCTTCAGTTCGCCAATTAGCTTGACAATAGCAATGCAACTCTTTCATTGCCAACTTGTTTGCATTGTTCAAGCTTTGTCTAGCCTTAAACTAATGCCATAGACCAACTCTTGATCTATTATACACTCTTGTATCATCCTTGAGTTTGGGCCAACTCAATTCCACGGATATGCCTTAATGCCAACATCACATGTTGCATCTGTCACTTTGGCTTCGTCTTTCCTTCTCCTTAATGAAGCTTCATTGTGTCGGCCAATAAGCTTCATTCCTTATCCAAATATCTTTACAATGTAGCGCCACTCTTGCGCTTCATGGACCCTGTAGGGTCATGTCATTCTCGACACTTAACGGTCTATACAGTATACCGCTATTATGGCTTCGCAATGCGCCATTACGGCGGAACTCTGACTTGTCCTGCAATTCTGTAACGCATCATCATTATGTGTCACTTGTAGCACCGTAATAGTAGCCACATGAGGAAGGACAGCATGGTGGCACGACATGAGGGGCCATGGAAAGATATGTTTGGCATGGCACGGCTATCTTGGCTAGGTACGTGACCAATCTAGGGTTTTAGGCCTAAAGTCGTGAGGGGACTTTAGACGACCAGGATTTTCTCCTGGGATTGAAGGGCAACCGTTGATGGTCTCCTGGCTTCAATTTGGTAGCCGCATGGGGAAGGCCAGCATGGTGGCGTGGCATGAGGAGCCATGGCGAGATGTGTTTGGCATGACGTGGGTAGCTTGGCTAGTGATTTAAAGTTTTTCTTGTTTTCTTTGTAGTATTTAAAGATTCGTTCTCTCGGAAGTTGTTAAGATTAAATTAAAAGGTTTAAATAAAAATAATAAAAAGGAGAGAGATTCACTGGGCTTAGGATTTCACCGAATTCATAACAATAGGTTCAATTATTCATTCTTCAGCAGTTATCGCTCAACAAATAAAAACATGGACTCTTGTTTTTCCAAAGTATATCTTCAAAACATTAATTGTATCCCCTAAGCATAGATTATCTAAACAAAGCATAACCTATCTAATTGAATCACAACTAATTTTATCGAATCATAAATCAATTTAAAATAGTGCAAAAGTCATAAAAAGAATTAAATAATTTTACCCATGTTGAATTTCGGCTTCCTCCGTCGACCCAGTGTAGGGTTCTAGCTCCGCATGGTAAAAACACACTCAAAAGAATTTTTCATTGCTCAAAAAGTGGTTTTATTGAAGAGAATATAATCAACAGAGATTTGTAATACTTTATGGCCGTTACAGAACCCAGTGTTACAATGGAGTTGTTACAAAGCAGCTGTTACGAGAGAACTATAGCTCAAAACTGTCGCAAACAAACAGTTATCTTTTACGCATGAACGACAGTTTTTTTACGATTTGTCTTTAAAAGTCTGTTCTTCACGTTCTTCCTTATTTTTCTGCTGATGCTGCTGATTTCTCTGCAGCAATTCTCTCTACTCCGTAGCCTCCCCAATCACTCCATGTCCTTTTAATAAACCCCAGAAACCTATTTATAGCTAACAGGCCCATCTAATTTCTCTCAATTACTCCCAACAATCTTCATTTACTCGGTAGTGAAAGAAAATATTCTGGGAATATTTTCTCTCCTGTTTTTAGCTCTCACGCGTTTTCTCCATTCCAAGACGCTCCAATTCGATTACATGCTCCACAAGGTTTCTCTATGCATCAAACACGATCATAACACACACAAATTCTTCCGAACTCGTGAAGAACTCTCCACGCACGTGCTTATCTGTTTTTTGAGCTCGTGAATTGGCTAGCCAATTCTAGCCAAATTTGATCGAACAAAAAGCCCAAAACGTGTTTTCAGGACATAACACAACTTCCTACCGAAAATTAGCCATTGAATCGCCCCTAGAACACGTTCAAAAATCAATCGAAAATCTGCCAGTTGCATGCATGGTTTTCCATAAAAATCATTTTTCAAATGTTGAAGATGGTGTCCCCCTAACCAGAACTGGGGTGCGAATAGCAGCTTCCTTGGGTGACCTGGGGTTGCCCCTTAGTAATTAGGTTACCCCTTATCCAAATTGAGGGTCCGTATATCAAATGTCCTCCGGAGGTGCCTTTAACAGTTTTTTGAGCCGATTCTTCTAAAAACGTTTATTTGCCAAAAACACCTACAAACAAGATTATTAGTGATAAAATGAGTCCTAGCTAATGTATTTATGGGTGAAAATGCGTCGCACTTTCGTGCTCATCAAATTCCCCCACACTAACATTTTGCTAGTCCTCGAGCAAAACAGAAAATTGACCCGCTACACAGCTGGTCATAAAATAAAAGACTTAGACCCGCTACACAGCTGGTCATGACAATTGCCAGATACACAAGACAATTTTTTTTTTTTAGAGACCCGCTACACAGCTGGTCATAAAATGCAAATGAATTATTTTTTTTTGGACCCGCTACACAGCTGGTCATAATATGCAAGAAAAGAAAAGACCCGCTACACAGCTGGTCATATAATGAAAAAATAAAAAAAATTAGACCCGCTCAACAGCTGGTCATATCATGCAAATTTTTTTTTTTGAGAGACCCGCTCTACAGCTGGTCATGATAAGCAAGAAAATTCCTGAAATAGAAAAATAAAACGTTAACCACTCCCCCACACTTAAATATTACATTGTCCTCAATGTAATTGAGTCATCCAACGTAAAAATTAAGATGGGAAAAAATAAACAAAAAAAAATAAACAAATAATTATACCTACTGGAATGTACATAAAAGATCCCCGTAAACTAATAACCTGAAAACTTGGGGATCGACCCAAAATACAATATTTACAAACGACAGCTTCACAATTATTTTATAGAAAAAATGGGACATTGAATTTTCCGGAAAAATAAAATTTACCCTAAACCAAGTTTTACTGCGCATGGAAGTGCGTAAAGAACAAAAGTATGGGGGATTCGATTGAGACTGGGAAATGTCAATTGATTCATGCACGATATCAGGAATAGCAAGTCTTCGGGTACTTAGATGCAAAGTAATCCAACAATACTTTAGAAGCACACAATTCTAACCCTAAATTTGGCAACTTTTGGAAGTCTAAGGGTCTAGAAACAATCGCTAAGATCGGGTGAATAATCTTGTGAGGTAGATTCATCTATGGAATTAGGCGAATCATCCACACAATCATCCACAGGGTCATTTATATGTTTGTTTGGAAAGAGAGTCACTTCTCAGGTCATCATCTTCATTATTAAATAATTTTTGGCATTCTAGAATTCTCAATCTTTATTCCAAACTAGGCGGGGTGTGTTTTGTAATACTTCTCATATATTTTGATGTGATTCTCCGCCTTACCTCATGTGGAGAAAAAACTCCATACCATTACCCTACGCCTATATTAAAAAGTCGTCTCGGATGAGGTTTCGGGATAATTTTCTTTCTACGCATATATTTCGCCGTCATCCATCGTAGGTGACGTCTCCCCAAAAGAAGTCATCATCACGAAAATAAATTGAAAAATAAACGCATAAAAGGGAAAAAAATAAAAACTAAATTGAAAAGAAAATAATAAACACAAAATAAAAATAAACCTAAAAATTAATAATCTAAAAACAATTAGCGTCTGCAGCAGCAAAAATGATTTAAAGTTTTTCTTGTTTTTCTTTGTAGTATTTAAAGATTCGTTCTCTCGGAAGTTGTTAAGATTAAATTAAAAGGTTTAAATAAAAATAATAAAAAGGAGAGATTCAACCAGGCTTAAGTTTCCAGAATTCATAACAATAGGTTCGATTATTCATTCTTGGCGGTTATCGCTCAACAAATAAAAACATGGACTCTTGTTTGCCAAAGTATATCTTCAAAACATTAATTGTATCCCTAAGCATAGATTATCTAAACAAAGCATAACCTATCTAATTGAATCACAACTAATTTTATCGAATCATAAATCAATTTAAAATAGTGCAAAAGTCATAAAAGAATTAAATAATTTTACCCCATGTTGAATTTCGGCTTCCTCGTCGACCAGTGTAGGGGTTTCAGCTCATATGGTAAAAACACTCAAAAGAATTTTTCATTGCTCAAAAAGTGGTTTTATTGAAGAGAATATAATCCATGAGAGATTTGTAATACTTTATGGCGTTCTGAGAACCGTGTTACAATGGAGTTGTTACAAAAGCGGCTGTTAGAAGAGAACTATAGCTCAAAGCGCCATGAGCAAGCGAGGTTATCTTTCACGCATGAGCAGCCAGGTTTCACATTTGTCTTTGAAAGTCTCATTCTTCCGTTCTTCCTTATTTTTACCGATCATGCTGATTTCTCTGCCGGCCAATTCTCTACCACTCAAAATAGCCTCCCCAATCACTCCATGTCCTTTTAATATACCCAGAGGAAACCTATTTATAGCTAACATGCCCATCTAATTTTCTCAGTACTCCCAACAATCGCCGTTTTAATTCGGTAGTGAAGAAAATATTAAGGATATTTTCTCTCCACATTTTAACTTCTCTGCGTTTTCTCCATTCCAGCACTCTCAATTCGATTACACTGCTCAAAGGTTTCTCTATGCATCAAACCACGATCATAACAGCAAATTCTTCGAACTCGTGAAGAACTCTCCACCACGTGCTTATCTGTTTTACAGGCTACGTCAGTCAGCTGAAGCAATTCTAGCCAAAATTGATCGAACAAAAGCCCTTAAAGCGTGTTTTCTAGGACATAACACAACTTCCTACCGAAAATTAGCCATTGAATACATACAGAACACGTTCGAAAATCAATCGAAAATCTTGCCGATTTGCATACACGTGGTTTCCCGCAAAAAATCATTTTTTCAAATGTTGAAGATGGTGTCCCCTAACCAGAACTGGGAGTGCGAATACCAGCTTCCTTAGGTGACAGGAGGTTGCTCCTTAGTAATTAGATTTACCCTTATCAAATTGTGGTCAGTATATCAAATGTCCTCGGGAGGTGCCTTTTACTTGTTTTCGAGCGATTCTTCTAAAAACGTTTATTTGCCAAAAACACCTACAAACAAGATTATTAGTGATAAAATGAGTCCTAGCTAATGTATTTATGGGTGAAAATGCGTCGCACTTTCGTGCTCATCAGCTAGGTACGTGACCAAGCTAGGGTTTTGGGCCTAAAGTCGTGAGGGGACTTTAGACAGCCATGATTTGCTCCTGGGATTGAAGAGAAACCGTTGATGGGCGTCTGGATTCAATTTGTTGGTGGCCATGGGGAGGCCGGCTTGGGTGAGCGCGGCATGAGGGGCCATGGAGAAACGTGCTTGGCATGGCGTTGCTAGATTGGCTAGGTACGTGACCAAGCTAGGGTTTTGGGACTAAAGTCGTGAGGGGACTTTACATGGATAGGATTTGCTCCTGGGATTGAATGGAAACCGTTGATGGGTGCATGGCTTCAATTTGGTAGCCCCATGGGGAAGGGAAGCATGGTGGCGCGGCATGAGGGGCCATGGCGAGATGTGTTTGGCATGGAGCGTCTAGGGACAAGGTAGGGGCATTTATCTTGGCTTGGTGTGAACCTAACATACAAACAGTGCCAAAGCGAGTGCGGGTGGACCACAACGCCAGCGTGACTATCTTGGGATAGGTGTGGTCGGCATGGTTTCCGGTGGCACGGAGAGTGCGGCTAACATGGTTGGCATGCTTTAGCGCGGTTGTTGATGTGAGTAGCAAGATTTTCCATTGGCACAGAGGTGCGACTAGCATGGTTGGCATGCCTTGCGCGCGGCAGTGTGGTTGACATGATTTACCATTGACTTGCGAGGTGCGATACAGCATGGTTTGCATGCTTTGGCATGGTCGGTGTGGTGGCATGATTTTCCACGGCACAGGAGGTGTGGCTAGCATGGTTGGCATGCTTGCTGGTGATCAGTGTATTGGCATGATTTTCCATTGGCACATGCAGGTGCGGCTAGCATGGTTGTCGAGCTTTGAGTGGTTGGTGTGTACGGCATGATTTGCCATTGGCACAAAGGTGTGTCTAGCATGGTTGAGCACTGATCGGCGCAGTCAGTGGGTGGCATGATTTACCATTGGCACGAGGTGCGGCTAGCATGGTTTGCATACTTTGTGAGTGGTGTGGTGGCATGATTTTCATTGCCGTAGGTGCTGTTATCAGGTTGGCATGCCTTGGCGTGGTCGATACGTGACGACATGATTTTCCATTGCACACGTGGGAATTAGGGTTTGGCTCGTGCGTAACCTAATTTTGAAAAATATACCAGGTAATTATTTTATAGACACATTAAGTTTGATAAATATGCCTAGTAAATTTATTACTTTAAATGTTATTAAACGACATTGATGTCTACTAGGGTTTAATATTTTACAATTTTAACCTAAACTAAAAACCACCATCAACATTAAGTCCTACTTGCAGATCGGAACAAGTGCCTTGTTGCGAGAGTAAGCATATAGTTGACAGATAGAGAGGGAATAGATAAAGTGTAAATCATTGCAAAAGATGGTCGGGGAGAATGCAGTAACCTTTTTGAGTGGTAAAGAGTTTTGGCTTGCAGCCCTGCGTAAGTTGTACGGGAATGGAGGCAGTGTTTGTGAGGAGAAAGTTATCGTCTTGGTACGTCGTACACCTCCAAGGAGAGGGGCGCGTTTATGGAGGAGCAAAAAGTGGAGCGACTTGGATCGAAGGGCCGAAGGGTGGCGTGGTCCTGGCCACGACAATGGCATGGTGAAACGTGCAGGGGTGACTAGGCATGGAGGGGCCGCAGTGATGGAGGGAGGTCTTGGTCGGAGCCGTGGAAGTGGCTGTGCACAGTGGGGCCGCTGTATGGAGCGAGGTCTTGGCCGGGTGTGGTCATGGCGAGACGCGGCTCAGTGGGGTGAGGTCTTATATCAATGCAATGCTCGCGACCAATCTACTGTACATAAAAATTTTCAGAGTCAAGAATACAATCATTATGACTGAACTACGAGAACGACAAGAAGAGTACATTGCTTTGGAGGAGAAACAAAATGAGATGGAATCATATCCAATCGCAAATACCAATTGAT